>CM034149.1:654922443-654935958 GCA_019776745.2 Taxus chinensis
CTCTATTATAATTTTAATTGATGTATCAGCTGGGTGTGTTTACAAATAGCCCAATTTTCATTATAAATTTGTGAATGATAGTATATCTTTGTAATATGTAATATATAGTGTTCAATTTTTTTTATCATCAGTTGCATTTATTATTAGCTCTAAACTCAATTAAAATTTTAATTAGGGTTGATACATATTATACGTGTTTGTTTCTTGCCATTTTGTTCTCCAATTGAGGGGCATGATAAATATCAAGGAAGCTCAATGTTTTCTTGGCTTAACATATGCCCCAAAACAAATTTAAGACACAACACACACTAGAAATACATCAATAATTAAGTTGCAATGTAATATGATGTTATTTATGAAGCCCACCTGTACCGAAAGTCAATTTCAAGCATCTAGATGGATGTAGATTACCCTTTTTATTACACATATTAAAAGATATAAGGGTTGGGATAGTTGCACTATAGATGAAAACTTGATAAATACACATTAAATGTATTATTCTTTTTTGTTTCTTAGGCCATTTTCTTCTCCAGTTGAGGGGCCAAATAAACATCAAGGAATCTCAATGTTTCCCTAGCTTAACATAGGCCCCAAAACACATTTAGGACACAACACACATGATAAATACATTGATAATGAATTTTAAAACACATTTAACATACACAAGAAATACATCGATAATGAAGTTGTAAGGAAATCCCATGTTATTTTGAAGCAACCTTATATCAAAAGTCAATTTCAAACATATAGATACATGTAAATTACTCTATTAATTACACATAGTGAAAAGATATGTGTTGGGTTGATTGTACTATAGATGACAATTTGTTGAATACATTATACTTGTTTGTTTCTTGCCATTTTGATCTCCAATTAAGGGGATAATAAACATCAAGGAAGTTCAATGTTTCCTTGGCTTAACATAGGTCCCAAAAATACATTTATTTTCGTAATGCATTTAGTAGACTTAGAGGCCAAATTATAGTTTTGGAGAAGTTACACCAAATTTCTAGTGATTCATGATAGAAGCAGACAAATGAAAAATGATTTTACAAATTAGGTTATGAAGAATACATTCACACCCTTGGATTCATCCATTCAAAGACAACCATTTTTATAGAGATCATCCCATTTTCACATGATTCTAATTTCCATGAATTTGGTTACATCTTGATGAAATTTGGTTAGGACTATTTTTTGGGCTTGTTTCTTTTGGATTTATTCATCAATTACTTTTTAGACATGTTTTTCAAACACTGTGACGATTACCTCCACAAATGTAAATGTATGTGTCCCTAACCCTAATTTCTCTGATATTTTACTTAATTTATCTTTTTCAACATCTTTTATACAATAAAATATGAAATTATTAAAATATGACTTAGACATGATTGCAATGGGTTGTGGGTAGTTGAGGGGATTTGTTAATGTAAAACCACCTTCGATATCAACAAATATATATACTTAAATTTGAATTTATTAAAATATTATTTAGGCATAATTGCAAATGAATTCAGGTTAATTGAAGGCATTCGTTAATGTGAAAATACCGACTTAAATAATAATGATTGCAAATTTTTATAATAGATTTAATTAGTTAAAGGTATTTGCTGATGTAAAACAACTTTCGCCATCAATCAATATATACATATGTGTAATTTCTTTAAAGGAGAGTCATCAAAAAGAAACATCGACCACACAATTTTTTGAAGTGTACAAAAAAGTAATAGTTATATTTGAGCTAAATTCATTGATGCCTTTGATATTGAATGAACATGGACGCTTTAAAGGAGAGTAGCACAACATTTAAATAACTATACAACCCATGTGGTTCCATAAATAAATCAAATTTGGCAAAACAGATGATGCACTCCTTTAATATGGTGTTTCCCTACATAGTTGGAAGTAGCTCAAACCAAAGATATCATCATTATCGCCCATCACTCTTTTAAATGAAACACCACAATATGTGTGCGTGTATATATATGTATATATAAAAGATATGGGGTTAGATTGAAAGGAGTGGGTTGTTGGATTGTCACTAAAGAGTCAATAGTTAGTATATCTTGAAATAAAATATGGAGTTATAATGAAAGGGGTGAGTTTTTGGACAGAAACTAAAGAGTCAATAGTCAATATTTCACGGAATAAAAGATGAAGTTATAATGAAAGGGGCGGGTAGTTAGATTGTTACTAAAATTTTGAGGATAAAATAATATATTTGTTATTCAATGTCTATGAATTTATATTAATACAATAAAAAAGTATTAAATTTGGAAAGATTTTTTTGGAGTGGTTTAACATATTCAATCAAATTTAATATTAGATATTTTTGGAGACTCAAAAAATTAATTAAAAATAATATATTAAAACAAAATGCACAACAAAAATATTTGGAGATTGCCCTAAATCATCTTTTGGAAGAAGAACACTCCAACAAAAAGATTCTCTAAAAAATTATTTATAGTTTTAAGACTTGTTTGGTATAGAATATGCCATTAGTGTGATTTAATTCCAAATCCGTTTTTTTTTGTAAATGTAAATCCCCACCAAAATCTTATATCATGGTATTTAGTAAATGCTTGGCAAGACAACTTCTAAAAATTACTTGTAGCCTCCTTTGGTTCTCAAGTATCAATAACATCTATAACCAGTATGAGGATTGGTTGAAAGTAGACAACCTAACATCCTTATTTTAGGATGAAAGACTTGTCAAAACAACAAATCTTTTTGTCAAAATCCACAATAGGAGATTCAACATAAAAAAGACAATATATTCTAGGCAATATTATTAGAGCAACTCTTGTGGTGGCTTTATACACTTGAGTTGCAACTCTCGCCCCATAGACTGTTGGGTATTGTGTTAGTAAAATTGCTCATTCATTCACTCATTTGATCCATTTACTTTGGATCTCGGATCCATTTAATTTACAAGGCACTTAATTTTATAAAATGTAAATTCTCAACAAAAAATTTAAAGTAATTTGTAGCTTCCCTTAAGCTGAAATTTAAAACTTCTATAACTTAGAACATGTCATTAATCTTATTTGATCTGTCACTCACAAATTTTTTTGAGAAGTTTTCATGTTTTGAGAGTGCATGGGACTACAAATTGGTTTATAGATTAATTCTGCAAGATTTTACTTTCGCCTGTTTCAAATCACCATCCTTAATTCATCATCAAAAAAAATAAATTTTTCGTAATGATAAATCATAAATATTGGTGATTTGAAATGCATTGAGATACAAATTCTAGCAGAATTAATCCATAAACCAGTTTGTAGCCTCAGACTTGTTTGATACTGGATAGGACGCCACAGAATTATAATGGACCGTCCTGAGCCCAAAATTCCACACTTGGTTTTTAATGATGAAAACAGCTTGACCGGAACGGTCGTGCATGATAAGACCTGGTCGTGTCTTCCCTTGATAAATACCATCTTCATTCCCACCAAACTTGCATCAAAGTTCACACCATCTCTGCATTAATAACTTCCACCGTGGAAATTGTTGGGTGAAATGTGTGAGGGTCGTACAATGAACATGAATGATACTATATCATGGAATGGTCCACTTACGATTCGCTATATTCTAAACAGTATACAAGAGATTTCTATGTTTATCATATTTGGAAAAGACTGTTTAAAAAAAAAACGGTGAGGGATTGAATCATCAACCATAGATTTGAACTTGGGTCCAACTCCATAAATCTTTTATTTTTCAGTAATTCCTCTCCTTTGGCTATGCTCTTTGTTCTTGAATTTTCCATGCTTTTTGTTCTTCAAAATTCCGTCCCATACATTGTTTTAATATCCTATACTGAAATAAAATTTCTATGTATCTATCTTATCTGAGTTTTTTAAATCCATGGATTGTTTTATGAACATCATGAGACATTGTTCTTATGGACAGAAATATATATACAAAAATGCTCTCAGGGATCCATGCTGTTCTTGTCTTCCAGGCATTTTTGCTCTGGTACACCAATCGAATTGTGCACAAGGGAGGCATTCACCACCATGCTTAATGTTGTCATCAGTGGACTGTAAGTAATATATTGCATACATTTGGGAGATCTCGTGGGATTCTAGGATGTCTAGAGCTGAATACAAGAAGTTGCTATATAATTTTCACAAATGTTTTTGCAGGTTAGATTTTTGAAGGATACTCAAGGTGAGGTCGCTGCGCAAGCATAGTGGATTAGTGCAACAAGAGCTCTCTTCGCCACCACAATATATGAAAACATCATGTATGGAAAAGATGGGGCTAGTGAAGCTGAAGTTGGAGAGGATCCTGCTATTTTGCTACCAGTGCATTAATCCAATATGCTTACGCAGCGACCTCTTCATTCATACTTTATTGAGGTCTCACGACCCTCGGTTTATGCATGTCTATCTAAGCTTATGTGCTCCCTACAATATTTTTTCTGAGACAACGTTCATGAACCAATTCAATATGCATCAATTCTATCAACACTTGATCTTCTTTTGTCATTTGCATATTCTCTTATTCAAAAATTTCTATAAATCCAACTCCTTTATTAAAATGCATTTTTTCTACTGTGCACTTATTACAAAATCCATATTACTATATCCAGAACTCTCTCAATGTTATAATCTGCACTTGGCACTTTATACTAACGTACTCACTATGTATAGTCACCACTCTCTTTCAATGTTATAATCTGCACTTGGCACTTTATACCAACACACTCAATGTCTATCTAAGTTTATGCGCTCCCTACAATATTTTTTCTAAGACAACATTCATGAACCAATTCAATATGCATCAATTCTATCAACACTTGATCTTCTTTTGTCATTTGCATATTCTCTTATTCACAAATTTCTATAAATCCAACTCCTTTATCAAAATGTAGTTTCTGCTATACACTTATTACAAAATCCATATTACTATATCCAACACTCTCTCTATGTTATAATCTGCACTTGGCACTTTATACTGACATACTCACTATGTATAGTCACCCCTCTCTATGAAACATCCTCTACAAATATGTGGGCACACTTTTATTCACATCCTTATAAATCTACACCAGTTACTTTTTCACCAATCCTTTTTTCTCAATTGTTGTCTCTAGCCAATATGACCCATATCTTAGGCCCTAGTTATTTGTTTTACACGTCATTTGTGGCATCATGACTCCTTCTATGGTATTAAAACACTCCTATTCTATATGGAACAGTCTCCAAAATGGCGGGCCAACATTCACTTACACCCATATCTCATTCTCAATTACATCTATATGATGTCATTGTCTTTTACTATTACTATACACAATCTTGCGACTCTTATTTCTACAATACAATGCTATGATATATTACTATACAGTCTTTGTAACACCCCTATCTCTATCTTTCACCATAACAGATAGTATTTCATACTCCCCCTTTCGCCAAAAGGGGGGAAACCATATGGGGCTAACCATACAAGGTCACTGTCTCCTTTATTTTTATTCACAAGTCAATAAACAAATTAAGTGGACTAGCTATGCAAGGCTATCCTCCCTTGCATGAATTGTGCATGAAACAAAAAAATTGGCTATGAAAGTCCACTCTCTCTCATACAATATAATACAATTCTAACACTGAAATGGTCACTCTTGATTATGAAAATGCAATGGATATTGAATACACATAGTCACGAACATATAAATGTTGTATTTATTATAAATGTAGGGGGAATTAAATATTCAAATATGTAAAATCACCAATACTACAATTACTAACAATACACCCATATAATACATTGATGGGGCAACGAGAGGGAAACATCATTTATCTTCCATCTTATAGGGGTTTTCCAAATCTTTAAGACCTAGATACATCTGCAACAATGTGGTCTTGTTTTTGGCAAGCATTATTGAGGGTAACTAGAAAGCTTTGTGACACTCTTCCCTTGGTTTCAGGACACCCATTTCCCACTTAGATATGAAATCACTTGTTGGGGATTTGATCACCCCCAACTCTCTGAATATCCCAAGTGTAATCTCCAAACACCTATTCACCACCTATAACACCTCTTGACTCCTACGGTACGCTTCTCCCTTATCTCCATGTGAGTGAGACGATGATTCACAATTTTTTCACCCCACACGGTTACAATTTTTGACATGCCTACAATTATTCTTGCTTCAACATTTTCCTCTAGGTATGATACTCTTCTCCTTTAAAATAGTAAATTTGATTCACTAGCATAAAGGGGGGGCCAATGTAAACACTAAAATTTGGACAAAATCATTATTACACTATGCTTTTATTGTACTTATATGTATGTGAGTTATGAACAATGAAACCATGTCTTAATGGCTCGAGTCTTTTGTTGCTTTACTGTTTATTGCTTGATTTGACCATTTATCTCACTGTTTTGCCTTGTTAATTTGATTTAAAACCATTTTACAGAGATCTTCTGACAATTTCCACTCACTATTATTTTATATTTGAACCCTGATCTAAGACATTACAATAGGGTTTGGACCATACTGCGGTCCTAACTCTTCTGTACCGTCTTGGTCACTTTTACTTTTTAGTTGTTTTCTTTTTATGGGCCCATTTGTTATTCTTTTTTCCATCATATTATATATTTTGTGCCAACCTTTCCCTGTCACTAAGGTATTAATTTCAAAGTAAGAACACACACACACACACACACACACACACACACACACACACACACACACACACACACACACACACACACACACACACACACACACACACACACACACAGGTTCACTATATGCATTAATTACCTAGCAAGAACCTATCTATCTATCACCTACTGAACTGAAGAAGCAAGAGACACATATGTATACTGCATACACAACATAGGAGGGCATAAATTTGAAATTGTCATTTGTATACAAGGGTTTCTATTAAGGTGAAGTAACATACCCACTATCGATGTTGAGGCACAAGGGCCAACTAGGTCAAGGGATAGTTGCATGCACCTTTGCACAAAACACTAGGAGAAGTACATGGAGTTTGAAATATAGTGTAACACTTAGTGGCTCACAAATGGGGTGACCACTAAGGTTAATCTGAATCAAGCATTTGCGTCTTTTATTTTTAGATCTAATGATTGCTTGAGTGTGTTACAATATAGTTAAGGTTTGTTTTGTAGGTTCATGTGTGAAATCTAGGGTTATTGGTGTATCCAAACATACAAAAGTGCGACATAAGCGAAAATGAAGGAACCCAAGAAAAATCATATTCCAAAGAGCTAATAGTCCAAGAAAGTAAGGAAGGGTTGATTTGTATAATTTGGTCATGACCCTTCAAACTGTCCAACCCCAAAATATATTTTTGAAGAAAGGTCAATCTGGGTTCATCCATAATCATGTATACTTCCCCTTTTTAGTGGTGACATGGTTTTGAAACATCCACAAAATTAGCTAAGTCATTTTTCTAACCTCTCTTGCAATTTTAATTGATATATCAGTTGAGTATGTTTACAAATAGTCTAATTTTCATTATGAAGTTGTGAATGATAGTATATCTCTGTAATATGTAATTATATAGTGTTCAAAATTTGTTTATAAACTAGTTGCATTTATTATCATCTCTAAACTTAATTAAAAGTTTAATTAGGGTCAATACATATTATACTTGTTTGTTTCTTGCCATTTTATTCTCTAGTTGTGGGGCTTGATAAATATCAAGGAAAGCTCGATTTGTTTTATTGGCTTAGCATATGCCCCAAAACAAACTTAAGACACAAAACACATGAGAAATACACTAACACATAACATTATAAATAACACATAACACACACGAGAAATACATCAATAATTAAGTTGCAAGGTAATATGATGTTATTTTTG
Source organism: Taxus chinensis (assembly GCA_019776745.2). Taxonomy (NCBI): domain Eukaryota; kingdom Viridiplantae; phylum Streptophyta; class Pinopsida; order Cupressales; family Taxaceae; genus Taxus; species Taxus chinensis. The sequence continues at coordinate 654,930,287 of CM034149.1, forward strand.
AAGTCCCATTGTATCGAAAGTCAATTTCAATCATCTAGATGCATGCAGATTACCCTTTTTACTACACATATTGAAAAATATAAGGGTTGGGATAATTGCATTATAGATGGCAATTTTCTAAATACACATTGAATACATTATACTTGTTTGTTTCTTGGGCCATTTTCTTCTCCAGACGAGGGGCCAAATAAACATAAAAGAATCTCAATGTTTCTCCGGCTTAACATAGACCCCAAAACACATTTATGACACAACACACATGAGAAATACAAATGACAAATAACATTTAAGACACATGTCACACATAAGAAATACATTGATAATGAATTTTAAAACAGACAACACACACGAAAAATATATCGATAATGAAGTTGTAAGGAAATCCCATGTTATTTTGAAGCACCCCTATATCAAAAAGTCAATTTCAAGCATATAGACATATGTAAATTACTCTATTAATTACACATCGAAAAGATATTTGTTGGGTCGATTGTACTATGGATGACAACTTGTTGAATACATTATACATGTTTGTTTCTTGCCATTTTGTTCTCCAATTGAGGGTCCTGATAAACATCAAAGAAGTTCAATATTTCCTTGGCTTAACATAGGTCCTAAAAAGTACATTTGTTTTCCTTATGCATTTTGTAGACTTAGAGGCCAAATCAGGGTTTTGGAGAAGTTACACTGAATTTCTAGTGATTCATGATTGAAACAAACAAATGAAAAGCGATTTTGCAAATTAGGTCATGAAGAATACATTTACACCCTTAGCTTCAACAATTCAAAGACAACCATTTTTATAAAGATCATCCCATTTTCACATGATTCTAATTTCCATGAAGTTGGTCATCTTGATGAAATTTGGTTAGGACTATTTTTCTGGGCTTGTTTCTTTTGGTAGTCATGTTTTTCAAACATTGTGACAATTACCTTCACAAATGTAAATGTATGTCCCTAACCTTAATTTCTCTGATATTTTACTTAATTTATAATATTCAACATCTTTTGTACAATTAAATATGAAATTATTAAAATATGACTTAGGCATGATTGCAATGGGTCACAGGCAGTGTAGTTGAGGGCATTTATTAATGTAAAACCACTTTCAATATCAACAAATATCTACTTAAATATAAATTTATTAAAATATGATTTAGGCATAATTGCAAATGAATTTGAATTACTTGAAGATATTGGCTAATGTGAAAATCACTTTCAACATCAACAAATATATATTTATATATAATTTATTAAAATACTAACTTAAATAATAATTGCAAAATCTTTATAACAGATTTAGTTAGTTGAAGGCATTTGTTAATATAAAACAACTTTCGACATCAATTGAGATATACATATATGTGTAATTTCTTTAAATTCATTGTTGCCTTTGATAGTGAATGAACATGGACACTTCAAAGGAGAGTAGCACAAAACTTAAATTTTTCCTTGTCCACTTTCCTCGGATAAACATTTAAATAATTATACAACCCATGTGGCTCCATAAATAAATCAAATTTGACAAAACACACGAGGCACTCCTTTCATAGGGTGTTTGCTGCGTAGTTGTTGGAAGTAGCTCAAAACCCAAAATATCATCATTATCACCCATCACTCTTTTACCACAATGAAACTACCGCATATAAGTAATATATGTGTAACAGATTAGAGATTAGGTTAGATTGAAAGGAGTGAGTTGTTGGATTGTCACTAAAAAGTCAATTGTCATTAAAAAGTCAACAGTCGCTATATTCTAAAATAAAAGATGAAGTTATCATGAAAGGAGTGGAGTTCTGTATCGGAACTTAAGAGTCAACACTCAATATCTTACGAAATAAGAGATGGACTTAAAATGAATAGGAGTCGGAGTTCTGTATCGGCTCGTCTGAATTTTAACCTCTACCGTCACTCTATACTCATACACTTTCCACGTCGTTCTCTTGTTTAATCTACATGATTAGAGATTAGGTCTAGCATTGAAAGGTCGTCCAGTTGCTTGGATTGTCACTAAAAAGTCAATTGTCACGTTAAAAGTCAATGTCGCTATCCCTTCTATAAATAAAAGATGAAGTTCATCATGACCAGGAGTGGACGTTCTGTATCGGAACTTCCACCGAAGCTCAACACTCAATATCTTACGATTAATAAGAGATGGACTTAAAATAAAAGGAGTGGAGTTCTGTATCGGCTCTCTTTTTAACCTCTAGTCACTCTATACCTATACACTTTAACGTCGTTCTCTTGTTTTTTCTACTGAAAAGATCCACATTTATAAAAATATGGCAGTATAGGATGGTACGATAAAGGCTTCAACGAACTCTGTAGGCCTTATTTTTGTTATTATTTTGGAGCAGAAATGTCTACCCAGATCGAGGGAACTGGAAGTAAGGAAGGAGAAAGTACTGCGAAAAAGAAAGTGCCGTTTCATAAGTTGTTCTCTTTTGCAGACGGGTTGGATTATGTTATAATGGCGATAGGAAGTTTGGGGGCGTGCGCTCATGGAGTTTCTGTGCCTGTGTTTTTAATTTTCTTCGGGAAACTCATAGATTCTCTTGGCCTGGCTTATATCAATCCGCCCGCTGTTTCGGACAAGGTTGCCCAGGTAAGCGGTATATTTTTTCTTAATGGTCGACACCAAATTCATTTACCTGAACTGTATTGAGACATATTTGCTTGGACTGTTGTGTAAGATTTGATATGATTTGTTTGTGTACACAGTACTCGTTGGACTTCGTTTATCTGGCGGCTGTTGTGTTGATCTCTTCTTGGACTGGTATGAAACAAAACAAGATTTTTTTTACCAATGACGGTTAAAATCCTTCAAAGAATGGAAGGAACATTAATTCAGATCCTATATATGGGTCCTCAAAATTTGTTTTATTTATGATTGTTTCTCGCACCTTTTGTTTACCTTATTTTTCCATATGCAAGAATGGTAGTTAAAAGACCCCAGATGAAAGGTAGGGAGGAAGAATGTATATTATCCGAGCATCTTCTAATAAAAATGGAATGACACTATATCGTGGAATGTTCCGCATATGATTTGTTATATTCTAGACAGTATACAAGAGGTTTCATTTGGGCACTAGATTATATAGATTGTCATCATCTCTGTTCATGCTTCGGAAGAAGCATATAGTGGCAACTAAATTAGTGATCACCTTCAGCGTAAGCGGCTATGAGTAAGGGGCATCCATGCCGTTAAAAGTCACCCCGGAGGTTTCTATGTTTATCAATTTTTTTTATGAGTACTGTCGACTCTCCATGTCAGGTATCTCCAGGCCTTGCACTCAGCAAGACTTGATTCCTGGTGGGTTTATTGAAAGCCAAACAACTTCACCAATCGACCAAGGGACCCTTCCAAATATTTATCATATTTGAGAAAAGACAATGTAAAAAAAAAGGTGAGGAGTACGGGATTGAATCATCAACAATAAATTTGAATTGGGATTCAACTCCATAAATCTTTTTTTTTTCAGTAATTCGTCTCTCCTTTGACTATGCTTTTTTGCTCTTGAATTTTCTGTTCCATACACTGTTTCAGTATCTTACACTGAAATAAAACTCTCTATGTATCTATCTTATCTACATTTTTTTAATCCATGGATTGTTTTATTCATCATGAGACGTATTGTTCTTATGGACCTAATTTGCATTAATTTCCTTTTAAAATGTAACATAGCACTTACTTTAGATTCTAGACCATTGAAAGAGGTTTTTTTTTTTTTTTTTTTTTTTGGAGACCTCACTTTACTTGAATCTATTCCTCTGCATTAACAATGGCAATAACAAAAAAGCCCATCCAATTGAGTTTTGCAACATCTCAGCTAATCAAAACATAGTTATCAACACACAAAAATATAGTTTTGAGATTTGAGTCTCTTCACAGTGAAAAATCATTGCAGAAATTTTATCGGATAGGGGAGAGACACCAGTAGTGGTGCACCCTATGTTAGGGGGCCCACAAAATAAATTCTATAAAATGTGGGAACCTGATTTTTTTCACCAGCACGTAGTTTAAGATTTTTTTAAATTACACATATTTTTTGAATGTTGAATTGGAGGGAAAAATATATTTTGAATTTATTTAAAATTGCAAATTTTAGTTACACTAACATTTTGGTTGGGACCCATACTTGATCATGGGTGAAAATGGTTGAAAATTTAAATTTTCAAAAAGGCAAATCCTACATGTCATGATATGATTGAGTGTTGTCATGTCAAAAATGACTAATCACTAGGTACCTTTATGACAACTATTGGGTGTTTTGTATTCAAGACACTATATCCACAATTGGACCCCGCTCAACTATTGGTTCCAGTCCTCCACTGCATATTAACTTATTAATTCTGACGATTTCAGTCCTTCACTGGACCCATCATCAGGGACAAGAAGCCTACACTTGGTTCCAGCATGGCTTTTGTAAGCACGGACTTCTTGTTCTGGAGGACTGAAAGTGTGGGAATTAAAAATAATATGCAGTCGTATCCAGAACAAATTTCCACCGTATAACTTTGCATGTTTGCAAAAATACAGAAGTGTGTTATATCCAAAAGTAAAGAATTTTTGTCATCAAACAGTCTCTCTGTATGTAACTAACATAAACTATGGTGCTTATTCTACAACAGAGGTAGCATGCTGGATGTACACAGGAGAAAGGCAAGCTACTCGATTGCGTCTGGCATACTTACGCGCTATGATAAGTCAGGATGTGAGCTTCTTTGATACTGAATCAACTGGTGGGGAGGTAGTGTCTGCAATCACAGGGGATATCATTGTAGTACAAGATGCCATTTCAGAGAAGGTGAGGCTAGTTTCTTATAGACAGGGAAATTCTTGATGTGAACTAAAATTCACAATTATATGTTTCTGACCTTTTCAACAATCCAAAGCCATTGGTTGGTAAGGGATTTCATTTGAATTTGGATCGAGTAAGTCCATTTTAAATTTTAATCAGTGGAAAATGGATAATCTCAAAACTAGACATCCATGAAAACAATCTTTTTAAAAAGTATACACACTTTACTTCTTTCTTAAATTCTCCTAGCTTTGAATCAAACAAAGTTAAAACTTAGTTTAAAACTGAATATCCATAGACGCAATCTTTTTATACACCTGATAGGTCCTACGTATCAATTTGGCCTGTAAAAAAATCATCTCATCTCAGCTTTGGTGCAGGTTGGAAACTTCCTGCATTATATTAGCCGATTCATAGGCGGGTTTGCAGTGGGATTCTCCACGGTTTGGCAGTTGAGTCTGGTAACTTTGGGAATAGTTCCTTTGATTGCACTTGCAGGAGGCATGTATGCTTTCGTTGTAATTGACCTTACCAGTCGGGGTCGAAGGGCTTATATTAAGGCAGGGGGCATTGCAGAAGAGGTGTGAATTGGATTGATGTTTTCTTCTTTCTAGATTATTTACCATACATTGAAAAAAAAACAGGGATACAACACAGTTGATTCCAGTTAAATGTACCACGATTATTTGCGATGTTTTGAATTTAGGCCTGAATGAACTAATTGGACTGAACGGCACAGGTAATAGGAAATGTGAGGACAGTTTTTGCATTTGTGGGTGAAGAGAAAGCGGTTAGATCGTACAAAAATGCTCTCAGGGAGACATATGAGATTGGGAAGAAGGGTGGATTAGCTAAGGGTTTGGGGTTGGG
>CM034149.1:654936458-654994355 GCA_019776745.2 Taxus chinensis
AGGGTATAAATTAGGGATGGTGAAGAAGATGACCAATCAATTCAGACAACTACTTTCCACCACCAATGGGGGACCTATGCCTACAAGAAAATGCCATTTGGGCTATCAAATGTTGGAGCCACTTTCCAAAGGGCAATGGATATGGCATTTAGGGGGGTTGATCACTAAAATAGTTCTGATATATCTAGATGACATCACTGTATTCTCAAAAAATGCAGCGGATCACCTCTGTCATTTGAGGCAAGTATTTCAGAGATGTAGAAGATTTGGGGTATCATTGAATCCCAAAAAATGCATATTCTTGGCTCACGAGGGAAAACTTCTAGGCCATATTGTTTCGAAGGAAGGGTTGGCGATTGACCCAGAGAGAGTCAAAGCAATTCAAGCATTGCCATTGCCAAGTCACAAGAGGGCCCTTCAAATCTTCTTAGGAAGGATCAATTTCGTCCGCAGGTTTGTTCCAAACTTTGCAGCTCTCGTAAAGCCAATAACGCTGATGTTAAAGAAGAGCATGGCATTTAAGTGGACATCTGAAGGCAAGGCAAGTTTTGAGGCAATAAAAGAGGCTATATCTCAAGCCCCAACTCTCGTCAATCCAGACTTCTCTAAGGACTTCGTGCTATATGCCTTCGGTGGTGGAGACACAATTTCTGCAATCATGGTACAACAAAACAAAGAAGGATTAGAACAATCGGTTGCTTTCTTCAGTCAAGGCTTGGAGGAATTCGAAACTAGGTACTCTTTCATTGAAAAGCACGTCCTTGCAGTGATCAGGAGTTTAAAAAATTCAAGCACCTAGTCTCAAACAACAAGATCCAATTATTGGTCTCTCATGCAGGGGTCAAGGATTTCCTTCTAAACAAGGATCTGAATGAGAAATGTGTAGGATGGATCACTCGTGTCATGGAATATGATATCGAGATTAAAGTCACTAAGCTGGTACGTGGAAAAGGACTATGTGAACAACTAGCCTTGAGTCAACAAGTTGAAGCAGGTGATGAAAAGGAGACTGTCTTGGTACTACAGGATAGTCAGGAATAGGAAAATGATGATGTGCTCACTCCTTGTTGGACTCAGAGTATGATACACTTCCTACAGACAGGACTATGCCCTCCAGGAATGAACAAAGCAAAAAGGAGATACTTCAGATTACAAGCTATTCCATATGTGCTTGTCGATGGTGTTCTGTTCAAGAAAGACATCAATGGAGTTTTATTGAGGTGCATTGGGACAGGTCAAATTGAGAGGGTGTTACGAGATTTTCACGATGGAGATTCTGGCGGACATTTTGCCCCATGAGTAACAGCTCTCAAGATAATAAAGGTAGGGTATTATTGGCCCACAGTGTTTAGTGACTGCTATACATGGATAAGAAAGTGTAAGAAATGTGCACTCTTCACAGGTAAAGAAAGACTAGCAGCACTTCCATTGCACCCGATTTTGGTTGACCAACCATTTATGCAATGGGGATTGGACTTCATTGGTGTCATAAATCCAAACTCAAGCCAAGGCCACAAGTGGATTCTCACGGCAACAGACTATTTCACCAAGTGGACCGTAGTAGTAGTGCTCAAAGAGGCAAATGAGTCTAACATACTAGACTTTTATGAAGGGATAGTAACCAGGTTCGGTGTGCCGACCACTATCATATCAGACAATGCATTGGCATTTATAGGTTCCAAGATTACAGAATGGGCTATCAAGAATGGAATCTACTTGAGCACCTCTTCAAATTACTACCCTCAGGGTAATGGGCAGGCAGAGTCCATGAACAAAAATTTGCTAAGAATCATCAGGAGGACTCTAGATGAAAATCAAAGAACATGGCATACCAAGCTAAAATCAGCATTATCGGCTGATAGAATAACACCAAAGAGGTCTACAGGGAATTCTCCCTACCAGCTGGTCTATGGGAAGGAGGCAGTATTGCCTATATCATTAGAACTGCCTGCATTGGAGTTCATGAGGCAGTTGGAGTTAGCTGAGTTCGAACCAATGGAGGCCAGGTATGCAACGTTGATGGAATTGGAAGAAATTAGAGAACATGCAGTTCAAACAATTGAGAAGGATCAAGCCTTGGTAAAAAGATGGTTTGATAAGAAAGCAAGAGCAAGGACCTTCCAAGAAGGGGACCTAGTTCTGAAATGGGATGCAGATCGGGCAAAACCAGGAAGGCATTCCAAGTTTGATGCCATTTGGAGTGGCCCCTACATGGTCACGGGATGTAAGAATAGCAATGCCTTCCAATTGTCTACATTGGATGGAGAAAAACTCCTGATTCCGGTTAACGGAATCTATCTTAAATATTGCTACTGAAAAGAAAAGGTTTACGCTTGTAAATATTAGCCTAGTTTCCAATTCCTCTAAGTGCGTATGCACATTGTTTTGTTGTAGTTAGGTTTCAGTTTCCCTAAGTGCTTTGGGACAGGTTTCGTTGCTCCTAGGTTGGTTTTCTACAGTGCAGCGTGTTCTCGGAGAAGGAGTTCAGATATCAAATTAGTTCGGGTTATTGCTTATGACTCCATGCCCAATGGATTGCTGAAAGGCCACTGATCTTCTACCTGGCAGGCAGGTAATCCCGTTGAGTCGCCAAATTGTTGTATATTTTTTCCTTCTCCGGCCCGACACCAGGGTAAATCGCGAAAACCAGTCGGGCGGAGGATCGGGAAGACAGGGCGGAAGAGCATGGCGCAGAAGCATGCCGCAAGAGCCACAAAACCCGAAACAAGGCGGAAGTGGGTCTCAGGATCGGGAAAACAAGGTGGAAAGACAGGGCAGAGAAACATGCAAAAGAAAATATGTATGCGGGCCTCCGAAACCTGACAGCAAAGAAATATGTCGGGGGATCTCCAAAACTCGACGCAAATGAAATCAGGTCTCGGCGTCGGGGAAGCACGTCGGGAAAACATGGAAAAGAAGCATGTCGAGCACCCCTCCGAACCCGATGCGCATGCAAGTTCATCTTCCGCCCCAACACAAAGGAAAGCTCAGAATCACGTGGGAAGCGGGTTTCGGGAAAGCACAGACATCAAACACATACCGGGGCTTCTTCCAAACCCGATTCGAAAATACAGTCCGCCATAATGAGACGAGTTAGGTCCGGATGTGGAGGTGGTTGGGGGAAATTTCGATTTTCTCTTCTTCCTCATTTTTCTCATATAAAATGTAAGGAGGGGGCTATTTTTCAAGGTCGGACATTTTTGTTTTGTGCCTCCTCCCTTCTTCTCCCTGGCAAGTGGATTTGTGGAGCAAAAGACCTTCCCATTTGAAATTGCAATGTAACCTTGCCTCTTGGCGTTTTTTGCAGTGCTGTATCATCCTTTGGAGCAAAATTAATACATATCTGTGGATGTTTTTCTCAACCCTCTAAGCGTTATTTGCGTCCTCTGGATCTTTCATTGTGAATTTGGCTATCTGTGCATAATATCTTGCATTGCATTTTTTATGGTTTGTGTTTATTGGCAAGACATATGTCCTTCATTCCTCGGTGCATCACCTCCTTAGCTTAGGTTTTATTTTTATGCATTCTCTACCTTGTCTCCTTGGCAAGTTAGATTAGGTTTTTGGTAAATCCTCTGCGTTTATTCGTGCATCTGAACAGAGGAATAGGAGCCGACCTTCATCCGGAGAGCTTTTCCAATTTCGCAAGGTCCCACACTTGGGAAAAGCTCCATGTTGTGCAATCGCACTGGGAGTCTCAAACGATCGTGTTGCGGAGTCTCAGGGGTGCTGTGATTCGACACCAACACAACCCTTCCCTACTTTCTTGGAATATTAACTCTTTGGAATGTGATTTTCCCTAGGTTCCTTCATTGTCTCTTATTTCACACTTTTGTATGTTCACATCCACCAGTAACCCTATATTTCACACACGAACCTACAAAAAAAACTTATATACACCCTAGCACAGTCAAGCAATCATTAGATCTAAAAATAAAAGATACAAATGCTTGATTTAGACTAACTGTAGTGTTTGCCCCCCCATTTTTGAGTAACTAAGTGTTGCACTATATTTCAGACTCCATGTAGTTCTCTTAGTGCTTTGGGTAAAGATGCATGCAACTATCCCTTGACCTAGGTTGGCCCTTGTGCCTCAACATCGATAGTGGGTATGCTACTTCATCCCAATAGAAACCCTTGTATGTAGATGAAAATTTCAAATTAATGCACATCTATGTTGTGTATGCAATATAAAAATGTATCTCTTGTTTCTTCAGTTCATTAGGTGATAGATAGATAGGTTTTTGTTATGTAATAAATGCATATAGTAAACTTATATATATATATATATATATATATATATATATATATATATATATATATATATATATATATATATATGAGTTCTTACTTTGAAATTCAAACCTTAGTGATGGGAAAAATTTGGCATGACATATGTAATATGACAGACAAAAGAATAAAAAATAGGCCCATAAAAAGAAAACAACTGAAAAGTAAAAGGGGCCAAGACCATACAAAAGGGTTGAGACAGTAGTATGGTCCAAACCCTATTGTAAGGTCTTGGACCAGGTTCAAATATAAAATAATAGTGAGTGGAATTTGTCACGATCTCTCTAAAAGGGATTCAAATCAAATTCAAAAGGTAAAACAATGAGATAAATGGTCAAATCAAACAATAAAGAGTAAAGCAACAAAAGAATCATGCCATTAAGACATGGTTTCATTGTTCAAAACTCACATACATATAAGTACAATCAAAGCATAATGTAAAAATGATTTTGTGAAAAACTAGTGTATTACATTTATCCCCCCTTTTATGATAGTGAATCAAATTTACTAGTTTAAGAGTATCATACCTAGAGGGAAATGTTGAAGTAAGAATAACTGTAGGTATTTCGGTAACCATGTGGGGTGAAAAATGTGATTCATCGACTCACCCCATGTGGAGATAAGGGAGAAGTGTACTGTAGGAGTCAAGATATGTTATAGGTGGTAAATAGGTGTTTGGAGATTACACTTGTCATGTTCAAAGAGTTGGGGGTGATCAAATCCCCAACAAGTGATTTCATGTCTAAGTGGGAAATGGGTCTCCTGACACCAAAGGAAGACTCAAAAGTGTCACAAAGCTTTCTAGTTTCCCCTCAATAATGCTTCCCAAAAACAAGACCACATTGTTGTAAATGGATCCAGGTCTTATATATTTGGAAAATCCTTATAAGAGGGAAGAGAAATGATGTCTCATTGCCCCACCATGTATTATATGGGTGTATTATTAGTAATTGTAGTATTAATGATTTTACATATTTGAATATATAATTTCCCCCCCTACATTTATAATAAATACAACAACATTTTGTGTTCATGACTATGTGTATTCAATATCCAATGCATTTTCATAATCAAGAGTGACCATTTGAGTGTTAGAGTTGCATTATATTGTATGGACGGGAGTGGAATTGCATAGATAAATTGTTTGGTTCATGCACAATTTGTGCGAGGGAGGATAGCCTTGCATAGCTAGTCTACTTAATTTGTTTATTGACACATGAATAAAAATAGAGGAGACAATGACCTTACATGGTTATCCATATATGGTTTTCCACCTTTTGGCGAAAGGGAAAGTGTGAAACACTATAAATTGTGGTGAAAGATAGGGATAGAGGTGTTACAAATATTGTATAGTGATAGATCGAAGCATTGTATTGTAGAAATAGGGAGTCGCAAGATTATGTATAGTAATAGTAAAGACAATGACGTCATGTATATGTAATAGAGAATGGGATATGGTTGTAAGTGAATGTTGGCACACAATTGAGGAGAATGTTCCATATAGAATAAGAGTTTTTTAATACCATAGAAGGAGGATTCATGATGCCACAAATGATGTGTACAATAAATAACTAGGGCCTAGGATATGTGCCATATTGGCTAGAGACATCAATTAAGAAAGAATGATTAGTGACAAAGTAATTGGTGTAGATATAGAAGGATGTGAATAAAAGTGTGGGCATAGTTGTGGAGGATGTTCCGTAGAGAGTGGTGACTATCCATAGTGGGTATGTCGGTATAAAGTGCCAAGTGTAGATTATAACATTGAAAGAGTGTTGGATATAATATGGATTTTGTAATAAGTGTATAATAAAAAATGTATTTTGATAAAGGAGTTGGATTTATAGAAATTTGTGAATAAGAGAATATGTTTGCCAAAATAATATAGAGTGTGTACAAAGTGATCAAATAAGATCACGTGTATGTAGAATTGATGCATATTGAATTGGTTCATGAATGATGTCATAGAAAAAGTATTGTAGGGAGCACATAAGCTTAACATGGGTAAATAGATGTGCATAAACTAAGAGTCATGAGACCTGAATAGAGTATGAATGAAGATTCATCATGTTTACTATAAAAATAGGGAGAATAACAAACTTGATCCTGGAGATGACACAAAAAATTGGAGAAATTGAGATCAAGATATGTCATGTAGTAGTGTGAGGCATGACGTAGATGATAGAAACAAGTTAATATATGTTACTATAGGACTAAAGGGAAATTTAATATAATTTGTATAGTGTAAATTCAAATAGTACTTGCATTATTACTTTGATTGATAGTAATTGTGCTTTGTAAGAGATTTATGAGAGATAGGATGCCAGATTCTAGAGAGGCTTTGCATTTACAAATTTGATCAAGTGGTGAATGCCACTAAGGTGCATACATTCAATGAGATAGTAAGTATCAAAATCATGTAATTTTTTTTGAAAAATAATAGTGAATTTTTATAATTGTGTAAAATGGTTAAAGTGATCCATTTTTGTATTATTGTAATTGCTTGAATAGAAAGCATGGAAAGAATAGACATTGTCATGTCTTGATACAATGTTATGTTACTATGATTGGTTATATAGATTTTGATAAATGATAGTGGAGGAGAGGGCTCATGCCCCCAAAATCCTGATCTTGCAACTAAATTAGAATAGTACATGGAACAAGGAATGAAGTACTCATGTCTCCCATATAATACTTTGAACTGAGTCATAAGTATATGAGATTGTATATAAATCATGTAAATAGCTAATAGAATTTTGCAGAATTGAAAATTGTATTGGATATGCCCCATGTCCAAGAACCTATCTTATGTTTAAGACCATGGTATGGTCTTGAAATTTTTATACAATTTTGACATGTGTTAGAATTTTCCAATTTTAGGTGTTTGTATCTAGCTCTTAGGATTTGTGCCTTAGAAAAATATGATCTTGTATTTTGTGATCTATCCCTAGATGTAGAAAATATCCTAATGAATTGGTGGGATGTTAGAGTAGATTGATGATGATAGTGATGATGTATAGACATGTTTGAGAAGGACATGGCCCTCATTGTATTTTCATTTTTGAACCAACAAGACATATATGTAGATATAGATGTTTTTGCAGTGAGTTCATATGGTGTCATTGTGTGATGATATGTTTGACTAGTTATTTTGTTTTAATTTTTTGCATATAGTGTCATGATGTAGTTGTAGTGTTGATAGCATAATTATTTTGTGATAATGTATGATGACCTTAGAGTTAAGAAATGTATTGATGATTTAGTCTCATGTATGATGTGGAAATGAATAGGATCATAGATATAATTGTGATGGAGTGATGTAGAATAAGGAGAGTCCCCTAAGAGCTAATGTGAGCCATGTGACATTAGTAATAATGTTCTAAATGATTCATGGATGTAAGTGTAAATAAATCTAGTGTATATAGTCAAATGGAAAAGCATAAATGACATAGTGAGCATGCGTATTATCCTCACATAAGTTCTAAAAAGCATGAGAGGTGAGGAAACTTGTTCTTGAAGAAATAAGGAATGGTGATCCCTATACATTGTAAGGTGCCTTGCAAGGGGTAGTAGTCAAGTGGGTGATGGACTAATTAGTTGGAGTGTGTTGAGGATAGTGAGTGAATGGGAAGTGATTAATCACTCAAGATTTTAAAAATTCACTTGGATGAATCATGTGTGAAGAAATAAATGTGTACACATGTCATGGATAGAACTAAATGTCATTTATGGTTGACATGTAAAACATGTGGCATAAACCTTTTCTCTTTAGTAACCCATTTGTATTTAACCATTATTTGTGGTTGTGTAGTAGAGATTCCATCACGAGGAATCTTGCTCATGGGATATTGCAAAATTAGGTTCTTAATAGAAGGATTATCATGGAGAGTTACGCTTTCTAAAGGGTGAAGTTGTGGAAGTGGGGGTAAGATCTATCTAAATTTTGTGTGATGAAAGTGATGATGCCTTTTTCATTAAGTAACTTAAGCTTATGATCCAATACATAACAATCATTTTCGTGATGTTCATCAAGATACGTTGGAAGTTACAAAAAGGATGACCCTTTACACATTAGAGTCAATGAGGAGGGTGATGATTGGTGACAGTTAATCTAATTATATTTTTATCCATCAAAGTGAGGATCATGTCATGTGTCTGATCGATATATTTTTCAAAATATAATGTCGTAGGAATATTTACAAGAGGAGCTTGTATAGTGGGTTTGGGTTTAGGGTGATAAAAAGTGTTACCACGATGTAATAGTTTGACTTAATGATCTTTAGGTGGTAAATCTAGACCCATATCATAAGTAGGCATGGTAGAAGAAACTAATATATCCTTATTTTCATGTGTGGGAAGGTGTGGAAGGAGGAGGTATTGATCTAAATCTAGGAAAAAAATACAAATCTCCGTGAATGAAGGACATGTATCATAAAGCAATTTCTCTTTGAGAGGAAATATGAGACCACAGAAAAATATGTATTGTATTTATAGATCAATGGGTTGATATAAGAAAAGGTGCACATTTTCTTTGGACCGTAAGATATAATGAAATTTAGGCTTGGTCTTACTTTGATGCAAGGATCGTAAATGCTCATATGTAACTTTAGGGCTTATAAGATGACTAAAGTGGGAAATAAAATCCTCTTCAAGCTCAAGAAAAGTAAGGATCCACTAGAAAAGGCTTTAATAAGTAACATATAATTATTAAACAAAACCATGAGTGTTGGATAAAGCCTAAGATGCACATAAGCATATGAAGTGTTGTTGAATAATTGGAATGTAGGCATCATAAAATCCCTACAAAAGGGAGATTGAAATATCTTATGTTGAACGGGATTGCCATTTAAATAGTATTTGAATCAAGGTTATCATAATAGAATTTAATTTATAGAGTTAATATATTTAGATTGTAATTCACCTACCAAATGTATGAATGAGAGAACCTTTTGAGGAGGTATGGAATAGACACCTAAAATATCATTCAAGGGTTGTATTTTACCATTAATTGCAGCCATGGGAATCCTGTTATGTTTAAAACCAATATGGGAAGTAGTATCATGTGAAAGTTATTTGGGTATATCCTAAGGCTCTATAAGTGTAGGCTCATATGGGGGTGGTAAAGGAATAACATTATTAGTTTTATTCAAAACATCCATATAAAGAGAAAGAATATGACTATTTGTATTACAAGTAATAATAGGAGAATTTACATGTCCACATTTGGTATCAGCATTCAAATTTCTATTGACAAGTGGTATAGAAGAAATGACAATAAGATCATTATTATCTATACAAGTGGAATCATCCATGGTATGTACAAAAGGATCACAAGTGGAATAATTACTTTTTCATTCAAGAGGAAGAGTAGGAACACACGTTGCATCATTCATATAAGTTGCATATGTTATGCCCATAATTTACACACCCAAAAACAATAGTAAGATTACCAAAATATTTTTTTTTCATTGTTTGTTACATGACACCACTTGGGCTCAAATAGGGTAACTAAACATCACAAAAGACACTTACACAAGTATATACCAACATAAACAATAGGATAACACTAGGGAACACTATTATCAAACTTACTCAAAAAGGATGTACACATTATAAAGACTCAACCCCACATGAAAATCTTAAGGCTAGCCATATTCTACAACACATGATTTAAGGTTACATCTTTATTATAATTCAATTCCATTTCTCAACCCTATAAATTGAATAACATTTAACATATAAACAAATATTCTTGTTCCCAAAGCTACATATTCATTATTTCATTTTACATCATTTTTAAAACCACATTATGCATGTGAAACATGTGCTCATACCTCAAAGTTGTATATTTCCCATTTTAATAAAATGTTTTAGATCACAATGATGCACCCCCTTATTTTCATTTGTTTTAAGATTGTCTTAGGCATTTTGGTTGGGTTGACATCATTTAAGGTGTATATGAGTTTTGTAACAATCATTTCATAGTTTCATCTTGTTTACTCTTGTTCTAATTATATTTACGTTATTACTTAAATCTCATATTAACATCGTTTTAAGAACAATTACGATTCGTATAACCCTTGATTTTCACTTAGGGATTCAAGACTACAAGGAGTGTGATCTCACACAACACAATTCATTTCATTGTTCCTAGGCACTCAAGTATTAAATAAATATTACAAGTGATACACTCGATACAATTTTATGCGTTCAAATGATTTCTAAGGCAATATTTTCAATCGTGGGGTAAACATATATCTAGTTTCTTTCACCAATAACCTCATGGGAGGTCACACGATTAATAATTTCATTTACACTCAAGGATACACCTTACTAAATTCAAAACCAGAGTACCCAAACATCCTTATTTCACAATACCTTTATAAAATCCAAAGGTATTTCTTTCTACTTGTCAAGGTAAAACTTTATCTACAATGCCTTAATGGTAATGTTCACAACATTTAGAGCATGGTTGAAATAACACAATTAATCCACTTATGTTATACGTGCTTACACATATACAACAAAATACTACAAGGATCCCGTGGAAAAACATGAAAGGTTAGTGATCAAGTACAAATATCGTAGATAGGTTGTAGGATTCATAGATATATTGATCACTATTCAAGCAATCCTCTTGTCAAGTCACTCTATGATTACATACGAATGATGGTTTCTTGACTAGATTCACTCAATATCAAAACTCTCCTCTTTTATAGCATTCATAAGTCATCACTTCTCTTAATTTTCGATCAAGGAGGAATGACACTTGAATTTATTTTGTTTGGAGGATATCATTCTCAAGGATTACTAGGCTAGAGTCATCATGATGTCCTTTAGATTAACATTCTAATAGAGTGGATCCATTTACAATTCATATAAGGTGGTTTAGTGTATTTTGAGGTTAAACATACATGTTCATGCAGTAACCTAAATCTGTTGATATTTTATTTCCTTCAATCTGAGAGGTGTCATCAAGTATGAAAGTAACTAGGTTCATCCTTTAAACTTAAGTTCACCATCTCACAATTAAGTAAAATCACAAGAATTCATCAAAATCAACAAAATACACTTCTCCAATGCAATTGACCTATAGGGTAAAACAAAAATATATTTTAATTCCTTAAAATAATCATACCTATATAATGAGCAAATATTTTATCCATCAATCATACAACAATTACAAAAGTTGAGAATGAATTTACAAATGCATCATTTTATAAAGGTTCATGTACTAACTATATAATTCTTATACTTCGGTGCTTCATTGCAAATACAATTACGTTCACTCTTTCTTTATACAAACTATATAAGAGTATATTTAAATAGGAAAAACCATTATTTCTTTATCACCCTTGAAGAGAGAACATGCTAGAAAAACATACATTCTTTAACACTCAATTCTAATAATTATTTTATGCCACCACGCTACCTGCAACCTATCAAAATTTTGTAAGCATGGTCAACGAAAAACGTTGGCATGGAATTCTCCTACAATCTACCACAATTTTTGATTTCTAATCCTCCATTTATAATGAAATAAAACACTTTGTATATACAAGAGAGGTAAGAAATGCTTTTCAATTTAATTTAATTTTCAAAACTAGAGAGAGGTAGAGAGAGGAGAGAGAGAAATAACATCATTTTTCCCATAATAAAATTTTATCAAAACAAAAAACCAAATGGAGATCCATACAATCATATGTTAGTATCTACAAGTTTTTTTTCCATTTATTTGATTTGATAGGGTCCACGATAGTGTTTTCTCATTTTACTACAAGTTGGCAAAAACATCCAAATTATCCTAAGTGAATATAAATATGCATTCAAAATTTGATTTATGATGGTCCAACGCACCATGTGACAAATCCTATACAATCTCCTATATACAAGGAATTCATTGGAGTTGATGGAACTCAAAACTGGTAAACAAGGTTCGAATGGTGACAACCTTTCTGGGACAATAGTTATTATTGTACTAGTTTAACCTTATCACCCAACAATTGAAGGCCTACAAAATCCCCTCCTAAAACTAGCTTGTAAAATGTTATTCTCATAACTAATGGTTGTAAGATACTGTCACATATAAATACTAGAGGTATGTGAAGGCCAAGTTTCATTTCTCCACCTAGGGCCCTAATGACAAACCCAAACCAAATTTAACTTTTAACTTTTAGCAGCTATCTAAAGCTGCTAAAAGGGTCTGTAGGACTCCTAGAGGGGTGATGAAGAATGCACAAAAAAACATGTGGCTATTCCAAGGTTCAATATATCACTCCACATGACAAAGAACACAATCAAAACTTGACTTTCCCATTTCGGGGCCTGGAGGGGTGTTTTAGACGTCATTGAAAATCATGTCCATTAGTTTTTGTAAGGTAAACAACAAAGTAGTTTTAAACTAGAAAATAAGTTAGATTTTTCATTCAGATGGTTTCTGTCATCCAGTATGGTTATCCAAGCTACCCAAACATCTAAATAGGTACAAACAAAAAATATGTTTACACTTAAACATTTTTTAGTTGCGTTGAAAGAATGGATTTTTTGTTTGTTTTGTGTTATGGTTCATTTTAATTACCCAATAGTAGTTTATTCCTTTGTTTTTAATTTTGATATCATTATATAAAGAAAAAATAGAATATGAAACTTGTGTAAGATATGGAATATAACCATGCCTGAAGGGTGAAGTCACGATGTAAGAAGGTGCTCAAAAAAGATCCACACCCACATTCCAAGAGACTCTGACTCTTCCAGCCACATTGCAAACTAGTTTGAATCCTTGGATGATGCTCCCCACATTCTGAACATTTGATAAATATCAATTTCCAATTATTGTGTGAATGTCCACACCTTACTCCAAAACTCCCATTTTGACACAGGCTAGGAGATTCTAGAAAGTTTCTGGAATATATCCTTAAACCCGTGAATGACATTTTCTTAATAGCCTCAAGGATTTTGGAAACACATTTTGTGCATATCCCAAAGTCATGGAATTCCATGTGATGAAATCCACGTAAACAAATTCTTCAAAAGGCCTTAAGAACTTGTCAAGAGCACCATTAATCTTGCAATCTCCACAATTTATAACACCAAAATTTTGGGATATTTTTCCACACAAGATACATACCTTGTCAATTGTTTTCATACACGCCTATTAGGGCACTTACAACCACCTCAAAATTCTGTACACATGTATGTTAGAGAACTTGAAGCTACAACATCTAACCAAAAAGGAAATATGTTTTCCTTAATGCTTTGATGGGTGTCCATACGTTATTCTAAATCTCCCATTTCAACATATGGATTAGGACACTCACACGAGTTGTGGATTTTGGCTTAATAACTAATGGCAAATCTTGAGGTGGTTGTGTGGATGTATTTTTTGGTACTAGTGGAACCTATTTTTTCACATGTCAACAATGTTTTCTTGAAAATTTCCAAAGCCTTTTAAAAACAAAATTGTACATATCCTGTAACCTTGACATGTATGCAGTCATGTGTTTTTTTAAATGAAAGAAGTTGATCTGTTCACATGTCATGTTCTTGTTTTAACACTTTATGTACCCATTCACCATAACACCTATAACTTCAATCCCTGGAAGTCATATGTCCATGTCCTACTTTAAAGCTCCTATTTCAAAATAGGTTGAACATGTACTAATCATGTTCATGTTAAACTTGCAAATCTAATTAAAGTAGACTAACACCTAGTAGTCTAAAGCTAAGCCAAATAAAACAAGAACTATCAAGATAAAAGCTTATAGAAACTAACTTCTTCAAATGCATGAAACATGAATGAATCAAACTAACATACTAAGCCATTCCTAATCTTTAGATCACTAACTAAACATGAACCTAGTTAGATCATTTAATAATCAAAGTTGATTGTTGTTTTCCTCAAGAATTGAGGATGGAATCTCACCAAGAAATGGCTATAAGGTTGTTTTTGGATCTTCCCATACTACTCAAATTTGAGTGAATGGATGCAATATGAAGAAGTTAATTCAAATCAATGGAGAATGGCTCAAATCAAAATGCCTATAGTTTTCACTAATGCAAATGAAGGTGTGTGTGGTGTAATACCAAGGTGTAAGATGAAAGGGAAAGATGATGGTTATTTATATAACCTTCCTGTTTGAGAAAGCTTTGCAACTTGGTGCATGTGGGATAAGGGTAAAGTAAGATTAGGAATGTATAAGGTTGCTTTAGAAAAGGTAACCTTAATTTAGAAGAGTTTAATTTGCCATTAGCAAGGCATGGGAGTTGGGGGATGTTTTAATTAATCAAAGGCGATTAATTAATAGGTAGATGTGAGCTTATAGAATCTAATTAGAGAAAAATTATTATGATTTGGGGGATGTAAGAGAGGAATTTGATACAATAAATGGTGATTTATTGATTTAGAGTAGTGAGCATAATTAATTAACCTAAGTAGAAGCAAGACATTAATTAACGAAAGGTTGTTAATCGGCATCCTAGAGTGATGAGGAAGGGTTAATTAATTAACGAAATGTAATTAATTAACAAGGGTATAGGGAAAATGATGGTTTATTGATGAAGTGTCTTCATTTTTCCAAAAGAGAGTGAAGATCGTGGTTAATTAGCGAGAAATCACTAATTATGACGAGAATGATGGGAAGAGAGGATAATTAGTACAATTTTAGTGATTAAAACTGCATAAGCGGATTGTAGGTGTCTACATTTGCCCCTCTTTGGGGTGGCATAAGTGACGCCACTTCAAAGATAGTAGACAAGTACAGACAAGTAAATTTTTAAGGGATAGAAGAAAAATTAGTAGAATGAAGGATGCCCCCTCTAGTGTCGATGGGGTGATGGAAGAGGTCGATTGTCGATTGAAAAAGATGAAGGAATCAAATAGAAGAAATGTGAGGGGGGAGGGGGGATAAAAGGTGATCCCTATTTCCCCAAGTGATTAGGAAGAATAGTGTTGATAGAAGAAAAGGATAGATGAAGAAGAATTAAGGTGAAATGAGATGGAAATAGCTTGCATCCAGTTGATGGAAAAAAATTTGGAATGTAATCACTTTGTTTGCAGTGATCTATATCATCGGTCCTTATTAAAATATATACACAGATTGCATATAACAAAAGTGTACCATAACAAGAACATCTAAAATACTAACATTTGTCCGAAAATTCTAAAATCCATGTAACACACATAATGCAATGCAATACGAGAAAGTAAACAAGCTAACATCCGGCGATGAAAAACAAGTAGAAACACACATACTCAAACAAACAACATTCAAGACAGTTGTACCATTATCTTTTTTATCAAGCTTCAGCCATCCAATGTTTGATTTAATGACAAGGGTTAAAAATGGTGCCCCAACAAGGATACATGCAAGGGGAATAACGAAGGACAACAGGTCCTATGAAAAAGCCATTTGTGTGCTATGAAACCGTACCCAACAACTTATGTGCCAAGGCTTTTACAAACATAGCAAGCAGGCCAACTTTGTCCAATGGAGGTAGATCCAAATGACCCGACCAACCCACCCATCCAAGAACAAGTGATATAACCTAAGAAACATGTCCAACCTAGGATCAATTTTTGATGTTTGAGGATAATACATCTAATACATAGCCCTTCAACCGCATGCATCATTCGTTTACCAATTTTT
Source organism: Taxus chinensis (assembly GCA_019776745.2). Lineage (NCBI taxonomy): Eukaryota > Viridiplantae > Streptophyta > Pinopsida > Cupressales > Taxaceae > Taxus > Taxus chinensis. The sequence continues at coordinate 654,952,394 of CM034149.1, forward strand.
GATTTTTCCAACCCTTTTTGGATTTTTACTTAGTTTTTTGGGTGTTTTTGATTTTTTTCAATTTTTATTTTTGAAAGTTTTCCGAAGCCATGTACATAAAAATGATCCATCCAAAGATTCCCCCAGTGAGACCCTGAGAATGTACAAGGGAAACTCATTTGCCGTCCAATACATGAGAAGAAGATATCATCGGATCAAGGCCAATCCAAGGGTTAGGTTCAAGAAGATGATGAACTCTAACTCCAATGAAGAGATAAGGAGAAGTAAGCATGCCCCCAACCATGTTGGCCAAGAAACATCATGATAAAAAGAAGTAGAATAATTGTTTTATTAAAAGGGGAAAAAGGTTCTCATAAACATGGTAAACAGGAAATCTTATACACATGGATGTTCTTAACCAAGCAAAAGAACAAAAAATCTGTCTGAAAGGATATGGAAAATGTAGCTAGAAGATCGGTCGATGAAAAGGTGATTAGCCCAAGGTCTCGAAAATCTTTGAGACAAAATGTAGACTATAGAAAGCTCTCTGAACAAGGTCCAAACAAAGCCTGAAACATATTAGTCATGTTTGATTCATAGAGATCCAATGTGTGCACGTGGAAATGAATTACTTCTCAAAGTGAATTTTTTAATAGGTCGTAAGTGAGGAAAAAACTAGCCATTGTGAAGGAATGATTGATTCAGAATAAGTTGATTTGTGAATGGAAGGTGGAAGGAGAGCTGGAACATTGCTCCGCTGCCAACTGGTGTCCATAGCCCCGACAGAGATGTATCATTTATTCTTTATCACAACATTGCTCTACTACCAGCTCTTATTAAAATCGATAGCCATGTTACAGATAGTGGAAATACCTCAAGAGAGAGTTATACATTGATTTTATTTTGATGTTTTGATTGGTTTTTGTAACATTCTAAAAATTATTAAACAAGCTAACTCTCGATTGTATTGATAAGGGGTTGAGAACCACTCATGGCTTGATGGAAGGATGTGGAAGTGATTCTGATGACTTTATTGGCTAGTGTCAACAAATATGCCAAACATTTCTTTAATGAACAAGTTTATTATGATGCCCTAAGATAGTGATAGGATCTCTAAGAGGAATACAAGTCGTTCTTTAATTTACCAAGGTGATAAAATACCAAGGTCAAACAATACTATAGAGATAAATGTTGCACAAGGAGTCACAAATAGTAACTAACCAAAATATCATCGAAGGATCTGAATATGGTGCGAGACTTGTAGAGGAATGGAAAGAAATGGAAGAAAAACATCCATGTGTATGTAATACCTGATTGATAATGTTTGCATGTATCTTTGTACCTTTGAATTTTTTTGGATTTTTTACATGTTTTCTGGATTTTTGATATTTAAAAAAAAAATTTTTTTGGATTTTTAAATAGATTTTGGGACCAATTGGAACCAATAATTTCACTCTGCGTGATAAGATCCAACAACAATGTTTTGCGACTTCTTTGATGAGGGAGACTAGGAATTTTTTCTTATCAAGAGTGATATTATCTCCAATTTTGATGACCGTAGTGAGATCATATTTGATAAGTGATTGTGACTTATCTTTCAACATGGATTTTGTATGTGGGATCTTAAGTTTCCCTATCCATAGGTTTCTCCACTTTGCGCCATACTTGATGGTTATTGGTGTGCCTTCTTGAATCACGTTTGATTTTAAAATTTATGGTTTTTTGACTTGTTGAACTTTGGAGCTCTTAGGAGTTTTTATCTAGCTTGATAAAGAAACTATTTGGGTTTCATATAAGCTAATGCAATGATTTTGCCAATGTGATCGTGAGAAGTGGGAGAAGAAAGTTGCATGTATTAGAGTTGATGATAGGAATTTGAGGCCAATGATGGTGGGCTTGCCCCAATCATTGATACGAAGGATGATATGATGGAAAAGAGGATATGGTCCAAGTGATTGAAGATAATGGGCTACTAGGAGGTGTCCCATATGATAGAAAGATGAAGGACTACTAGGAGCAAGGGACTTTCGTATAGAAAACATGGTAAAAAGGTAATCTTATACGTATGGATTATATGAACTAAGCAGAAGAACATAAAATGTAGCTAGAAGATTGATGATGAAAAGGTGATTAGCCCAAGGTAAAAATCATGAAGACAAAATGTAGACTATAGCAAGAGTCTGAACAATGTCCAAATAAAACCTAGTATCATACTAGTCATGTTTGCTCATAGAGATTCAGTGTGTGCCTGTGGAAATGAATTACCTCTTGCAAAGTGAAGATTTGATAGGTAATAAATGAGGAAAAACTAGCCAATGTGAAGGAATGATTGATTTTGATAGGTGATTTGTGAATGGAGAGGTGGAAGGAGATCCATGCACATTGCTCCGCTTCCAACTAGGTGTTCTATAGCCTTGACAGAGATGCATTTGATTCTAGTTGCAACATTTCTCTACTGTAAACTAGCTAGAAATCCATAGCCCTGATAGAGATACTGGAAATACCCCAAGAGAGAGTTATACATTGATTTTCTTTTGATTTTTTGATTGATTTTTTGTGCATTCTGAAAATTATTTCAGCTCTCTTGATTGTTTTGATAAGGGTTTAAGAACCACTGATGGATTGATGGAAGGATGTGGAAGTGATGTGATTATGACTTTATTGGCTAGTGTCAACAAATACGCCCAGAAGTTCTTTACAACAATTTTATTAGATGTAGATAGTGATAGGATCTGCTAAAAGGTCAATCATTCTTTAATTTACTACGGTGATAAAATACCAAGGTCAAACAAATACTATAGAGATAAATGTTTCACAAGGAGCACAAATAGACTAACCAAAAGATCAGCCGAAGGGATGAAAATGGTTGGTGAGACTTATAGAAGAATATGAATGAAAGGGAAGGAAAGAACATCCATGTGTATGCAATACCTGATTGCAATGTTTGGTCTTTGTACCTTTGATTTTTTTGTACAATGTTTTAATGTTTTCTCTTTTTTATGCATGTTTGAATACTGTTTTGATTTTTAATATATTTTTGGGAAACTAAGAACCAACAATTTCACTCTTCATGATAATATCCAACAACAATGTTTGTGATTTCTTTTATAAGGGAGACTAGGAATTTTTTCTTATCAAGAGTGATATTATCTCCAATCTTGATGATCGTAGTGAGATTATATTTGATAAGTGACTGCAACTTATCTTTCAACATGAATTTTGTATGTGGGATCTTGAGTTCCCTACCCATAGGTTTTTGCACATTTTGCACCGTACTTGATGGTTACGTTGGTGTGCCTTCTTGAATCACGTTTGATTTTAAAATTTATGGTTGTTTGACTTATTGGGAACTTTGGAGCTCTTTGGAGTTTTTATCTTAGCTTGATAAAGAAACTATTTGGGTTTCATATAAGCTAATGCATGATTTTTATGATCCCGAGAAGTGGGAGAAGAAAGTTAATGTTTAGGGTTGATTTATAGGAATTTGAGGAATGATGGTGGGCTTGCCCCAATCATTGATAGAAGGATGATATGATGGAAAAAGAGGATATGGTCCAAGGATTGAAGACGATGGGCTACTAGGAGGTGTCCCATAGATGGAAGATGAAGGACTTCTAGGACATGGCTCACGTATAGAAGACAATGGGCTACCAGGAGGTGTCCCATAGATGGAAAACAAAGGATTACTAGGACGTGGCCCAATTATAGAAGATGCTGAGCTATGAGGAGGTGTCCCATAGATGGAAGACAAAATAATACTAGGGAATGGCCCAAGTATAAAAGATAATGGGCTACCAACAGAGGTGTCCCATAGATAGAAGATGAGGGGCTACTAGGAGGTGGCCCACATATAGAAGAAGCTGATGGGCTACCAGGTGGTGACCCAAGGTGAGATTGTGATTGGGGAATTGTGATATGTAAATAATGATTGGGTGAAGAGAAGATAGGATAGGGATCAATGAAAAACCCAGGAGTTTCTCCATTTAATGGGGATGGTGAAAATGGAAGAATGAGAAGAGGATCAAGTTTGATGATATTATGATCTTCCAGTGTTTTTTTGACAAAAGGAAGCAACCTCTTCCCCACAATACGTGAACATGTTGAGGTAAAAATAGAATCCTTGCTCATGGTCCTCTAGAGGGATGTCATCATGTAGCCCCATGAATTATCTAATTGCTTCTTCATTCTGAAAGAAATTGATCAATATGGGTTTTTCTTAAATGATAGTAGGTTGATTAGAATAAAGAGGTCCAATTGGTGTGGAAGATTTAGAAGATGATGACTCAAGAGACGAAATAGATTTGGATTTAGATGTCTCAAGAGTGGAAGAAGATGTAGGTTTGGAATGGGTTGGTATTGGTTTTCCTAGAAGATAACATAGTGCAGGTAGACAAAGAGGATCACGTAGCTAGTCAGTGGATTGCGATGTCGGGGTTGACTTGGATGATTGATTAGAGGAATTTTGAGTCACATGGATCTTTGAAGGAGGAAGAGGTCATTGAGGTGACTAATAAAAGGGGTCCTGTGAAGAAAGGGAGGACCGTGACTCAGGAGTCAAATTATAAGAATGATTGGAGGAACTTGGAGTCACATGGATCTTTAAAGGAGGAAGACATCATTGAGGCGACTAATAAAGGGGGTCTTGTGAAGAAAGGGAGGACCAAAATAAAGGAGTCAAAAAATAAGAATGATGGGGATATTCTATGGTGAAGAAAATACTTAGAGGAGGAAAATTTCATTTAGGTGATTGATAAATGGGGTCTTGTGAAGAAAGGGAGGACTGCGACGTACGAGTCGAATTAAATGTTTGATTGGAGGAACTTGGATTTGTACGGATCTTCAAAGGAGGAAGACACCATTAAGGTGACTTATAAAGGGGGTCATACGAAGAAAGGGAGGATTGTAACACATGAGTCGAATTAGAGGAATGATGGGAAGAATTTTTGGCGACACAAACCCTTAGAGGAGGAAAATGTCGTTTAGGAAGACTAGTTATTCCCTGGAAGAAAGTTTATCGGATGAGGTGCAAAAGACTGAAGGGAATTTGAATAATAGTTTGGATTAGTGTAATCATGAGATTGAGAAGAATCAAAATAATATTTTGGATTAGAATTATCAAAATATTGAGAAGAATCAGAAGAATAGTTTGGATTAGAATCATCATAATCATACCACTGACTATGAGATGAAGGTGGGGAATGGGGTAACTGAATAGGTTCTCTAGCATGAAAAACCAAACGAGGTTTAGTGCGTGATGGTCATATTTTGATGTGAATACCTAAACCTAGGTTCCCTATTGTCGTAATGTGAGGAACCAAGTGATAGTCAGTCATTTTTGGTATCGTTGGGTTCAAATTCCTAGACCTAGATAGTGTGATTGAACCCCTTCAAAGGGAAGGAAGTTCCATGTCAATTTGGGAAGTGTAATGATTACCAACTATACATTTTGTAAACAAATAGGGGATGCTTATGTGATTTTCCAAAGGGGATCTAAGGAAAACAAACATATTGATGACACAATTTTGACAATCCAACAAGGTTTGGACAACAAGTTACAAGTGTAAATGTCAAAATGGTTGATCAAAATTTAGCAACATAATGACTGCAATTGGAAACTTCCTAATGCTCAAATTGTCTCAAGAGTTGTTTGATAGGAAATGTTTTTTTCTAAGGTTTGAAAAATATGTTAAAGGAGAAAAATGAACCTAAGCAAAAACAAACAACGGAACAATTTGTGTGGTTTCTATGAATGTCAGACAATCAAGGAAAAGAGTCCAAAGAATAAGGCACCAAATAATAAAAGAATCAAGGGATTGTTCAAGGAAATAAATTTACAAGATGAAAGGTCACAAAGAACAATCAGGCAAGTTTGGAAAACCAATCCAATATACAAGAAAATACTCCCTATGCAAATGTGTCTCAATGGTAGTTTGAGACAAGATGATAACCACAATGTCAACACTTAAGTCAAGTTTAAAATAAACAAGGCGTAAGTATTAACAAGGGGTTGAAGTTAATTCCAACTCAAAGTATACTATAACCAATCTAGATACAAACAAGGCCTGAATCCCAAAAAGTGGAAGTTATAAATGCGAGCAACGTAATAATACCACTTAGATATGTTAATCAAGATTTGTGGAAAAGCAAGATATTAGTAGAAAAATAATATTGAAACAATGTGAACAACGTAACAACAACAATTTTCAAGGTTGAGGTAATTTTTGGAAGGAAACAAGGTCAAAGTATACCACAAATTTGTTAAATTGCAAGCAACATAATGGTACAATCAAGACACTTAAATCAAGTTTATGAGAAACAAGATGTAAGTATCAAAAATATATCAAGATAATGCGAGAAAAGTAACACCTCAAGGGAAGATCACTAATGAAGAAATCTTGGCTACAATGAGACGTCTTGATTTGGGTGTCAAGACAAGGTTACCCAAATATGAAGACGTACTAACATGCTTTCAATGCTTACTATCACAGTTGCAATAAGGAAGGATGTAAGCGGGTGCAAAAGTGGTGGACACAATCTTAAGTAACAACTTTGTATGTATGCATTATTTTTTCCCAAAAGAGAAACAAGAAAACAAAGGATTAGACCAAGTGGTGATAAAAAAAACGTAACTTCAGAAGAGTTTCACCTTGCCTTAGAGCAAGTGAAAAACTAGGACAAAGTAACACATCATAAGTTTCATGATGAATAACACTTGGCTAAAACTTCAATGGAATCTCCCCTTGTTCAAATAACAAGGTTTTGACTCCATAAAATTTCTTGCTTCGTGAGAGATTTTTGAAACACGAATAGTTTTGGTAAATTTAGCTCCTATGTAAAATGGCTTCATAGTAGTTCACTCTCTAGGTGTTACAAATTATCTTTGCGAGCGTGGTTTGCCAAAAAATTCACACTAACCAAATCAAGGAGTATCCCAACTATACTCTACCCCCTTCGATACAATGAGCAATAAATTACTTTCAGTTGCATCTCATGGGTTCGCATGAAGATAATTTTTATGCTAATCTCACAAAATATGTACTAGTCAAGTGGTAAGTGGAGCACTTCCCATTTCGTCCACCAGTTCCCTCAAGGTGTGAACTACTTTGGGGTTCATAGGGGAATCCTTATGGATTTATATGGCTTATGCCAAGGAACTTCCCCCAGCTCAAAGTGGACGAGTCTTAAATCTTAACCAAAACCTGCAAATATAGTGTTTTGAATAGTGGTGTTTTTTTAAATCTTGTATCTTAGTGTGATTTTGTACACCATTGACAACCTGCAACAAACTATATTATTATTGGTTTAGATCCTGATTCTTTGACAAGTGAATTTTGGTCATGCACGTAACGATTAGTAGTTCTCCAAAAAGATCAAATCATCACAAAAGAGGATTTAAGTGTTGTTTTTTATTCCCAAGATCACCTAAAAAGGTGCGAGGGAAGAGCATACACAACAAAAAAACCCAAATATAATGAAAATTGAGAATAAGCTTGTGAAATCAAATTGCAAGGCAACTCATTTTATTCGATTTTTTGTTCACTATCTTAACCGAGAATTCAATGAAGTGTTTTTAGAGCAAATTGAAATAAGACTTAGAACCATTTCTGATTCCCAAGATCACCTAAAAGGTGTGAGGGAAGAGCATACATAAATCTTAGTCTATCAAGTGAAAGCATGACCTTCATTAACATTCATTAAACAAGTAATCAAAGACATGATTAAAATCATTCTGCAAACATAGGTTAGCATTGAAAACCTACAAAAAATGTTAGAAATATTCAAGATCAAATCATGTAAGCTTTAAAAACATAGAGCCAAATTTTAACTGATTAAAATTGCAAGGCCTTGACAACATATACACGACCCAAATGACGGTTACACGCACAGCCCAAACAAAATATATGTGGCTCTGAGAAAAATAATAGACATTGTGTCACCTATGCAACTAGAGAAACGTACCTACATGGCCCTAACGACACATATGCGGCTCAACATACATATATGCAGCTCTGAGAGGAAAAAAAATTGAAAGAACACAATAGCCACACCTATGCAGGAAGAGAAGCACCTATGGACCTAATGACATACACGTAGACCTAATGATGTATACGCAGACCTAAAAAAAAAACACAGACAATCGGGAGGTATTGTGACAGATACGCGGCAAGATAAATACATAGGCAGGGGAAGTCACACCAGAAGGAAAGTAGGGATGAGACCAATACAACACATATGCAGCCTTAATGATTCATACGTGGCCCTATCAACACACATGCGTCCCTCTCAATGCTTACGTGGGTACCTAAGATGATGTCAGGAATATAGAAATCTGACATAGAAAAACTCAAAAAGGTCAAATGTGTATCATTTTAACCCAAAAAACAACAACCCATCTCTTTTAAACCTACAAATAGACTCAACACATGTAAAATTAGAAAAATACATCAAGGAATTTGAGTTATTTAACTTGTGCATAATAAGGGTTAACCAAAATTGAGATAAAACTAACAAAACTTGACATCAAATGCTAAGGAAAATGGAGTAAGTCCCATCGGGCATGCCAAATGTGTTCATGTTAAACTAACAAAGACTAATTAAAGTAGACTAACACCTAATAGCCTAATTTTAAGCTAAATCAAACAAGAACCATCAAGATAAGAGCTTATAGAAACTAACTTCTTCAAATGCATGAAACATGAATGAATCAAACTAACATACTAAGCCATTCCTACTCTTTAGATTGCTAACTAAACATGAACCTAGTTATATAATTTAGCAATCAAAGTTAATTGTTTTTTGCCTCAAGAATTGAGGATGGAATCTTGCCAAGAAATGGCTACAAGGCCATTTTTGGATATTCCCATACTACTCAAATTTGAGTGAATCGATGCAAGATGGAGAATTTATTTCCAAGAAATGGAGAATGGCTCAAATCAAATTGCCTATAGTTTATACTAATGCAAATGAAGGTGTGTGTGGTGTAATACCAAGGTGTAAGAAGAAAGTGAAGGAGGAGGGTTCTTCATCTAACCTTCCTATTTGAGAAATATTTAGCATCTTAGTGCATGTGGGATAAGGGTAAAGTAAGATTAGGAATGGATACAGTTGCTTTAGAAAATATAACCTTGATTTAGAAGAGTTTAATTTTCCATTAACAAGTCATGGGAATTGGGGGATGTTTTAATTAATCGAAAGGTGATTAATTAATAGGTAGATGTAAACTTATAGAAGCTAATTAGAGGAAAATTAGTATGATTTGGGGGATGTAAGAGAGGAATTTGATCCAATAAAAGGTGATTTATTGATTTAGAGTAGTGAACGTAATTAATTAATAATAATTAATTAACCCAAGTAGAAGTGGACATTAATTAACGAAAGGTCGTTAATCGACATTCCGAGTGATGGGGAAGTTAATTAATTAGTGAGATGTAATTAATTAACATGGATGGAGGGAAAATGATGGTTTATTGATGAAGTGTCGTCATTTGACCAAAAGAGAGTGAAGATCATGATTAATTAGTGGGAAATTTCTAATTACAATGAGAATGATAGAAGAGAGGATAATTAGTGTAATTTTAGTAATAAAACTGCGTAAGTGGATTTTAGGTGTCTACACTAATAAGGGCGAATAATCCAAGAGGACACATGTTGCTTACATTTGGTGAAACAAAATTTTTTTTCATGAGGATGCCATTTTGTTTTACGCCAATGTGGACTTCCTTACCCCATGATATGAACATTTACTAACTTTACATCTCATTGTGTATGTCTAGGGTCCACCTCGTAGGAGGATTTTAAAGCTTGGATCATTTGTTTATTGGAATCCTAAATGGATTTAGCTAGTTTTTGGGCTTGGCTCCATTAAGATCCCATTACAGGAAGAAAATTTCCTCAAAATTCCCAACTCGATCATGTGGTAGCGACTAGTGAGCTCTCCTCCTACATACAAGCCTATATCAAGCTCTAAACACCTTCTTATGAATGTATGAGAAAGAAACCTCCATCAAAGTTCTATGTTTCCTTCTCATATCTTTAGAAGAGAGAGACAAGAATCCTCAAACAAACAATGACCATTTCTCCCTAATCCACCTTCTAAAACGGTTATGTCATTATTAATATTTTAATCATCCACATATATAAATTATTTTGACTAAATTTTGAGTGATTTGACCTTAACTCATTTTACTATTTCAATATTTTAAAATTTCATTTTTTCAATTTATCTCCATTCGAACACACTGACCTCTATTTCCTCCATCAACGTGTTCCATGCAACCACAATTTTTTTTAAATATGTAAAATAAAGCGATCATCAACAATTTTCTCTGGAATGGGTTTGATGTGATGATACAAAGTGGGTGCAATACGATGAGGCATCTAACATGAATAACCCTCAGTGAAAAGCCCCATCATTTTCTGAGGAGGTCTAAACCCTCACCGAATAGGTAAAAAAGTGGGGCATTACATTGAAGATGTGTGATTATATGGAGAGATATATGCTCATCCACCAAATGCATGCCAACAATTTCTCACTCCCACTTTTTCAAATATAAAATAAATATTTTACATTTTTTTTATTTACTCATAATTTTAAATGTTAATATTTAAACTCTTCATTCCCCTTTATTTTTTATTATTATCTATTTATTCATATTTTATTACATTGTTGATAACTCAAATCAGGGACACAACTAGTCACTTCTATCGAGTCCGATGCCTGCGTTAAACTGGGCATGTGAAAAAGCTCTACATCGATTCAATTTTCCAATCTTGCAAAATATTTCCATAAAGGAATCGTAACCCACTTGAGGGCATTTGAATGATTTGTCAACAAAGCAAGAAAAAATTAGGAACTACAACATCATTCACAATATGTGTTATATAATTATTGTTGCATTAAACACAAATAATAGAAACACAAGTTACATTATTAATAGTAATAAAGGTATCAAAATAGCTTCATCACTAATGTAATCATCACTAATAGGATCTATATCACTATTAGAAGAGTAAGGGATACCACCAATGAGGGTGTATATGGAAGGAATTTCATCCTAGAATAAACTAGAAACACTTTCATCATCACTAGATTGTACATCTTTTATGTCCTTAGTAAGAGCATCCACTTAGGGAAGGGAAGGGATTTTTTCATAATCACTAGGACTCCCATTCATTAAAATTATAAGTGTGACAAGAACAAGTATCATCATATATATAAGTGAAACTACATTCATCATTAGTATCATACCAACATTTGTTAAGAAGAAAAAAATAACTAGTAAGGGAATCATTCGCATGTGGGGTGTAGTGCTTGTATGTACATCATTAATAATAAAAGGAATAACCTCATATAAAAATTTTAGTCTTCTAAATATTAATAAAAGATAACCAATCCTCACATGTGAGGTTGACTTGGCTAAAGGGAGGGGAACCCTTATCTTGTGAAAATCCATGGTCAATGATTTGGAGGATAGTTCATGGTTTTCGTTGTTCCCTAAATATCCCTAAACCAGTTGCATACATAAGTAATCTTCAAACTATTTCTAATTCCTTTTGGATATAGTAAAATGAAGTCCGTATGAGGAAGATACCATCCATAAAAGTTCAGGGTCAACTAGAAAAAAATGAGCACGGGTTTCCCAACACTGATTTGGTGGAACAAGAATGTGCTAAGTGCCAGAATGAGGGAGTGACAAGCAAAAATCTACCCGAGAAAAAATAGTCTTTACCTTCATTCTTTGACATTTGATGGTGGGTTCCATAACATGTGCTGGATAGAGGCCTAATAGTTGATGGGGTCTACATTTATCAGGATGGGCACTCAGCCACCTCGCTACCATGGTGAAATCATCAATTGGTGGGACACATCATACTTTCCACCTCACCACATTTCTAGCTAAGTGAAATAAAGGGCAAGCTACTTAGAGAACCAAGATCGAGCTAGGAGTTGAGCTAGGATTGAGATCATGATTCATTTCCATTACCAAGTCACAATGCTAGCACATTAACCAAATCAACATACCAACCACTAAGCTACAGGTTGAGCCAAGAAGGCTCACCTGTAATCCAACTCATTAAATGAGCTGGCCTTAACAACCACCGAGCTCGAGATATGAGCTAACTGAAAACCATCAAATATATCAACTGAGCTAAAGGTGAGTCAAGCGATGAGATGAGTGCACCAAGTTAGGAGATATCACAGTTCATGGTGACCATATTACGGCCGAGCCAATGCAATAATACTACACTAAGATGAGCACATAACCTAATGCTAGCCCAACTACCAAGCCTGATTATCAATGCGGCGAGTTGGCTTAGCCAAAAAAATGATAATACGTGGCCATAACCACATCCATTACAAAAACCATGAGGCTATTTTAAGCCTTTGAACTGCTCTTCCCTACCCATTGTGGGATATACATGTGAGCTTGGAGGAAAAATTAAGGGGTGAGATTTGAACCTAGCTAAATGTTGTTTTACAAATGTGTAATAAGGAAATTAACGATTTCCAAGCATGACAACTATACCCCTATGGTAATTTTTTCAAGTCCTATCATTCCAAGACACTTCAAGCCCATTATGTCAGTCAAAGTGATCTCCCAATTAAAGTTATCTCATCCCCTTAGGTGATTTAGGAAATTCCATTCATTCCCCTAGGTGATTTTAGGAGTTCATTAAAATTTGCAAGCTACAAGCAGTTGTGGGAAGGGCTATCACTGGCCTTCCTAGGGTTGGAGCAACCCCATGGAGCGGAGTAGAAAATCCAAAATGGATGTGGAGGCTATTCAAAGGTTTTACAACATCATGGAAGTGATTTAGGAATATTTTGGAAGGTATCAGAGAAGTTGGGGTGGTTTCGCCAAAATTAGGATTCACAGGTTAGTCAGTGCACATGTTAAAAAAATTGCTGAGCTTTTGAAGGTGATTCCAAGAGCTCCAGATGGAGTTAGGAGAAAAAAAAACATATACAAAAAATATAATTCCGATCCCTAAAATATGGTGAAATCATTTTTTTCACAACACTTTGGCGCATTAGGTCTGAAAGTCGTTTTTCTCATGTACAGGTGGAGTACCAAATACAAATTACAATTTTTTAGGGATATAATAGAAGAATAAAGACATGATACCCCCACAGTTGGATTTAAAAGGAAATTTCTAGTCAATATCATATAAAATTTCACCAAAAAAGTCCATCGGGAGCTCACGTTATCATCGTCTCAAGTTGTCCTCTTGGAGCGAGTTCGGGAGTTAGCCAAATTTTAGGAGGACACGTGTCAACTCCAGGATCCTGGTGGGATTTTGTGTCCTTAACATCCCTCAAGGTCAGGGACATCAACCATGAATTTTTTTCCCATTCCCTGTATGACATCTAAAACCTCATGCGGCCTTCAAGATCATCAGTTCAGCCCCCGGGTGCTATTGGGAGCTCAAACTCCCTGCCGTCAGATTGCCACCACGTGTCGCTGTCTTGCTCACCATGGAAATTGATGTCCCTCACATCCTTTTCAGGTGAGGGACATTAGGGACATAAAAATACACCCAAATCCAACTCCAAAACTTGAAAATTTTCTAACTCCTGGCTGCTTCTTACTGCTTCTAATTATTTCTCCATTGCAAGAAGAAAGTTACAGAGAACACTTCAGTCCACCATTTTTCTTCTGAACCAGATCCACCATGGAAACCAAACCTTCCACTCTATGAATATACACAAGTTTCAAATAATATATTTATTGAAAGAGCTAGAGGAATGAATAATCAAAGAGAAGAGTGAAGGAATTCTTCAGAAACCTCCATTACCGTGAAACGAAGATTCGAACATATCTTGCAAACCAGTGCACGGATTGAAAAACCATCTATTGCTAAGTTCTTCTCTCTTTAAGGCCATTAAAAAATAATATTCAAACCTTCCATTCACATTAAGGAATGCTCACAAAAAATAAATTCCACTTCTGGCTCCACGAAGAACAAAGCTCAAATTCCCATCAAACCGACAACAGGATTAAAGAGAAATTTCACCAGTGAGACAAGAAGCAAAAACCTATCGCAATGGAATTGATTTCATTGCGAATGGAGAAAAAAACCAGACCTAAAAATTTCAATCTCTATTAATGGCCACCATGACATAGTAGTGGAAAAAATTAGCGAGCTAACTCTCCACTTCTCAGGGTTCTAGTGGGCGAAATCCCGTCAAAATTGGAGGGAAGGATCGTTAAAAAATCTACTTTCACGTAAACTAGTTTTCATGCCATGAATTCCCTATTTTTTAGGGATATGGAGGGCTATGTTTTTTTATCAGCATTCTTCCATCTTCGAATAAATTTTCAAATTCCCGAAGATACGGCAGACGAAATCATTTGAAATTCAGAGGAAAGGGTCTCCAAAAAATCTAGGTTCTCTCAAACTAGTTTTTGCACAATGTAGTTGCCAATTTCTTGAGATATGAAGGACTGATTTTTTATCAGTATTCTGCCCTCTGGTATCTCCATACTCGAAGCTCTTACCAAACATAAACTTTCATTTTTCATTTATGAGCTTTCTGGAAAGTGAATCATGATGAAAATTGGAGCATGAGTTCGTGACGAAGAGTTCAATCCAAAAAAAAAAAGTTCCCGTTGCAAACAGAGGTCATTTTCACCACTTACTAAAAATATAATATGTTATACTTCCTCACATGCTATAAATGATGTGTCCCACTGAATTAAAATTTTGATCACTCATGACAATTAGAAAAGGGGTAAAATAGAAAGTAAGACAGAAAACGATTTCTTCCCAAAATAGTAGGTCCCCAAATAACAACCTGCTAAAAATAGAAATGTACTAAAAATATCAATATCTTGGGAACAAAGGAGGTTGGAATATGGTAGATGGTTTAGAAGGTGAAATTGGAGCAAGACAAGTGATATGCCCTAGAATAGTAGAGCACAAGCTCATATTCTAAAAATAGAAAGTTTTCATTTCGGAGTGGAAAATTGCATATGAATTTTGTTTTCACTCACCTTACTAATTTTTGGACTCCCTTTTGGATAATGAGATGGCTTCATGAGTTGAAAAGGAGGAATGAAAACTTCACGGAGGTCCTAGAAGCATCATCTCTAGTGGAATGGTTTACAAAAGCAAAGCAAGACATTGTAAGACAAATCATGTGAATTCATCTTCATCACTTAAGGAACCAAGTGATCCAAAGTGAATTGGTCAAAATGATTTCAACGAGTTAAAGGGTTCATAAACCAAGTTTCAAGGAGGGTCATTGCGGGCATTGTATGTGTTCATCTTGAGCTTATAGCGGTAAACATCAAAACAATGTTTCTAAACACTCATTCTATGGTCCATGATGTCCATGCATCATAGAGTTTGCAGTAATCACTAGATTGGGAAAATGATTCAAAGTTATTCAAGGGAGAAATCTTCATTAGTGTAGAAGATCACCAGTGGTAGAAATATTTGCTCAAAGTTCATGGCCACATCAAGGCATTCAAAGCATTTTGTCATGAGGAGTGTTTTCCCCTCTATCCCTTCCCTCTTCCTCTCTTTCCCTCTCTTCTTTCTCTCCCCATTCTAATTCTTCATTATGCGTCATCATTGTATTTCATCTTATTCACTTAAGTGACCTATTTTAAATTTGTAAAAAGTATTTTCTCAAAATTATAAGAGAAATACTTAATTCATGGAAAATGAAAGGTCACAAGTGGAATATGGAAACGAAAAGTCATGTGAGGGAGGTGAAAGGACAATTCAGGTTACTATAAATTGTAATGAGCTCTTCATTCCAAGGGGTTCTCATTATGAAATTATTCTAGCCGGTTATATTCTTGTAAGTTCGTGAGAGATATTTTGTCTCACTTTTGAGTGAAAAGAGCTAGCCACTTTTCCCCTATTCTCAATGTCTTCCATTCTCATACTATGTACAATTTCTACTTGTGCAACAATACAAGAAGAAGGAGTTTCGAGCCTTTTTTGACAAAGGGGTTTACTGATACTTTGTGCTCATTAAATTCTAATTGGTCTTGTTGCTATGTGCAATATCTTTTCTTCCTAATTCTAGTGGATGTGGATGAAATTTCTGACTAGTGTGTGCAAGAATATGATTTTCTACCTACAACATTAGTTCTCCTACCTATTTTCTCACTCCCCTTTCCCACTCTTCAGATAAAGTCTTCCCTAGAAAGAGATTGCTAGCTTTGCCATAGGGTTAGTGGAGTGCCCCTGTTGGATCCCCGACCACAAGGCCACTTGGAAAATCCACCTTTACTCACACATGCATATACGACAGTTACACTGGTTAAGTAGAGGGACTTAGATTCCTATAGTGTTGGCAAGAAATCTAAAAGTTTTTCCACCCAAATTTTTTTTCTCGCCAATAGGTTTTGGAACCCACCATGGGATAGATTTAGCAACACTGCAGCCAAAATACGACGGCAAGGTCTACAAACTAAAAAATCAAATATTGAAAAAGAAAAAAAAAAGAGTTCATGAAAATCCATTGCTGTAGGAAGCACTGTCAATTTCTTGTAAGAGACCTTTTGTATTCCACAGTGTCTTTTCATATTCCTATTGCAAATTTTTTTAGTGCTAGAATTTGAAAAAGAATTTGCTGAAGTAAAAGATGAAGCAAACATCAACAAATAGTATTAATGTGTGTAGAGATAATGTTTTTTTAATTTATCCCATTCATATTATATTCTTATCAAATGTATTTTAGGTTTTCCCATTCATGTTGTCTTCGTATCTTCATGTTTGTTTCATTCAAAAGAACACTTTATTGATAAAATAGATAATTACAAAGTTGATCGTACAAAAGATGGGTGGAAAAAATCACACCCCATAATGCCAATCAAAATGAGCCAGCAAGCCTCAATAAAGAGGCCAACCAAAAAATTATAAAATTGTGACCCTTAATAAAAAAGGACAAATAAGACAAGGATCTAAAAAACAAGGCCGAACCAGAAACCTAGGTCGCAATAGCGAACATGGTGGTAGGAGGTGATGGAGGAGGACTATCCGGATTATCTCCCCAGCAAGAGCTAGGGTGATTTGTATTGGGGATGGGCTCCCATCCAATTTCTTCTAAATTTTGGTGCTTCTGTTGTTCCCAATCATCAAACTACCAAGAAGGAGAGATGTTAAGAAAAAGTCACAGAAATTTTTTTCCAATTGCAGGTCGGACCACCTAGAACCACCAAGGTGGTTGAAAATACTATTTTGAGTGTAGGAGGAGGGTCAACCATTAGGAAAACCTTCTTCGAGGAGAGAAGCTCCACCAAATTTTGGAGTGGCATCTGTGAAACCCTCCCCCATAGGGAGGAGGGGGAGAGCGACACAATCGAGACGGAAAGTGATGGCAAGAGGGAGCATCATGCGGAACATAGGTGACTACACAGGGGGTAGTAGTCCAATGGTTGAGAAATTGTTGGAGGTATTTAACCTCCAATTTAACCTTATCGGATTGGTTCTAAATCTGAAGCAACATAGTGGAGAGAATAGCCACTTTATTAATAACATCAGAAATTATATCTATACAAACATTGTTAAATATGACATTATGTATATATTTCCATAGATGAAATAAAATATTAGCTCTGAATATGAGCCAAACTTCTTTGTAAATTGTAGGTAACAAAGCCGAGTCCCCCAAAAGAACCATCTTCCAGGTGAAAAAATCTGGGGAGTAGGGTTGAAAAAGGGAATGAATCCATTTCCAGGCCGATTGAGCATGAAAAAAAAACCAAAAGATGTTATTGATAGTATCAAGTTAGTGGAAAAATAATCAGGTGGGATTCACACCCATATGCCTGAGTTAATCCCCTACGGGAATTCCTTGGTGTAAAATACACCACAGAAAGTGGGATTGTTTTGGTTTATCTAGAATCGACCAAAACCTTTCAAAACCTTTTTTCCACACATAAGTTTGGGAGGCAATGTTCCAGAGTTGGTTGACTGAATCATCATTCATTGTCTATGGAGTGAGAAGGGATTAACCCAAGTAGGGTTTGTAATTGCAGAGAAGAGTAGCGGAAGGTCAATTCCAGTCGTGTCACCATGGGAAACTTGAAGTGATGCCAATTTTGTGTAAGAATTACTCATGTATGCAAGAAATTATATTCATAATTGACTAGACATCTTGGTGCTGAAGGTTAGAATTAATAGCTAAGGCTCCCCAAGAAATCCAAGATCTGGAATGCTTACAAAATAAACTCGCACCACTTTGATGCCTTTTCTGAAGATTTGAATACATTTAGCCCAAGGGGATAGAGTAAGAGGGGCCTTGTGGAAAATGAAAATGGATGACCACCAAAGATAACAGGAGTTGATAGATATGACATATCTAAAGCTAACCTCTTTCCAAATGAGGTGTGGTTTCAGTAACTCCTAGGATTTCCAGATACTCTGGGCTATAAAATTACCTTTAATTTTGACAGAAACCGGGAAAAGGAGAAGGGACTAGAAGTTTAGGCCTTTCTAAGCTTGCCTTCTAAGATGAAAGACTTGATAGATGAAATGCCTCAGAAAAATCTTCCAAGATTCATTCCATTTTAGGCTGTGGATTACCCATTTGACACGAGAGCTCTCCCTTGAAGCTTGATGTCAAGCAGGCCAAGGCCACCTACTTTTTTAGGTCTACAACAAGTGTCTCATGCCACGTGATGAAACCCCTTGCAGATTTCATAGTTATCCCAAATAAATTATATTAGAAGCTTTTTAAGTTTGAAATAGAAAACATTATAAGGATCCAAATAGTAAGAATAGTACACATGGGCAGCCGTAAGAATCTTGGAGTAGATTTGGAATTTACCTGTCAAATAGAGCAGTTTGGAAATCCAGTATGATATTTTGCACTCAACTCGCTAGACCACATTGCTCCAAAGTTGATTAGAGGTGGCCTAGAAGGTGAAGGGAATCCAAGGAATTTGAATTTAACTCCCAGTTCGATCTAACTCCATTGAAGATCCACAAGCCATGGAGGGATAGGGGATTGTGATTTCCTATAACATTGAGTTTTGTCCCACTGGATGGATGACCCAGAGGCCAAACAAAAAGTATCCAGACAGTCCAAAGCGATGTGAACATATTTCTCTTCTTCAAGGAGAGTCAAGAAACATTCATAAAAAAAAATTCCATTGATGATTCATTGATCAGTGTTTGACAGAGTAATCCCCTTAGTGAGGCCTTTGGAAGCATTGTGGGTTAGCAGGTAGCTAAATCCTTTATCCTCCAGCATGTAAATTGAAGGGTCTAAAGGGAACCATTGACGAATGGACCTGAACAAACCAAACCTAGAATATTGAGATCCATTAATAGTGAGGTAGGCTCCAACATTATTTAAGATCATTTGCACAGTGTGGAAAAACCTCGGACCGAACCCAAGATCTTGAAGCATTTCCAAAATTAAGGACCACTCAATGTGTTCGTAAGATTTGGCTTTGTCAATATTGATAAATAAGGCTGTCTGGTTAGACTTTCGAGCCCATTCCATCCCTTCCCAAATGGAAATAATATTGGCAAGGATGTATATGTGTTTGATAAACCCTGTTTGTTTGCTGCAGACAATAAGAGGAAGGAAATTCAATTTTTTTTAAAAGCCTTAACAATGTTCTTATAGGATACATTGAGAAGAATGAAAAGCTGCCAATTAGAAATTTGTTTGAGGTATCCCGACTTAGGAATAAACTTGACGTTTCCTTTATTGATCAGCTCACCAAGGGATTTGGAAGTGAGAGTCTCAAGGTAGACATTATAGAGGTTTGTTCCCAGTGTATCCCACATGGTTTGATAAAATTTAGAGGGAAAGCCATCAATGTTTGGAGCTTTATCAGAATCCATTTAAATAGCAACTTATTTAATCTTTGAAAGAGACAGGGGAAATCACTCACAACACTATGTTTGTGAGATACTTTACATGACACAACTTACAAACACTTAATTAGCACCTCTTCTCTTGCTTGGGTGGCAGGCTATGAGGCAAAGACACCATGATAATGGTGAACAAACACTTGAAGAATGTCGGGTAAAGAAGTGATCTGAATTTTTTTTTGAAAGATGGATTTGATCTACGTGGAAGATTTTTTGGCACGGAGTATAGCAAAGAATTTTTTAGAGGCCATGTCTATGATTTTAAGCTAATGAATTCGAGCACAAAACAAAGCACCTCTAGCTTTGTAAGTTTCTTCAATTTTGAGTTTGTGTTGCAACTGATTGGATTCAAGCTGCAAGTTTTAATTGAAAGAAGAGGCATTAAGTTCTTGTGAGATTCAATTACCATACTTATTATTTCAATTTTTATTTTGATATGTAGTAGGAATGTTAGGTTTCATTTGGATTGAGATAGAATTAATTTTTTTTGCAATTTGTAATTTTTAGTAGTAATTAGAAACTCCTCCAAAAAGTATTGAATGTGTTTAGGAAATCAATGACAAAGATTTTTAAAAACATTGGCCATCTTATAATATATGTTTTCAACATGTTTTTAAAATCATGTTCTATCAATTGTTATGATGTTCATTACTTTAATATTAGCAATTCATATTACCCTTTCCTTTCCTATTTGAGTCCACCAAATATTATCAAGTTTTGGACTAATTCATCAAATATATCCGAGTGATGAATCCTATCCACATATCTTCTTAATCCAAATTCAATGTATAATTATAAATACATCATATCCTTGTCATTCATAGACAAAATATATTTTATCAATATGCTTCACTTCATAAAGACATCTATTAGCATGTATGATTTTCATAAATATTTTATTGAACTAGATATGTTTGATCGATATGGTTCTATTAGGCTATTCTTGTTGATTCCTAAAAGCATACATATAGACACTATTTTTCTTAACTTAATTAAATATACAACTATAAAATATTTACTCCAAATGTAAAAACCTAGGATAATAGGTAGTGCATATATTACTTATGCTACAATTTTACTATGTTGATAGTATACACAAATATATATTAGTTAAGTTTGTATGCATGGAATATTATTACATGCAAAAAGCTTAATTCAACTATAGTGAAATTTTACCCAACAATTATACACACTTTAAAAAAATGTAGAATCTGTCTAAACACAAAATGGGATGGTGATAAATAGTTTTTGAGCTATGTAAAAAACAAAAAAACAAACTTGGGGAAGAGAAAAAGTGATATTTTATTTATCTAAATTTTTTTTACCTTGTAATATGAATAGATTAGATTAAGCTAATTACTTATGCATTTTCATCTATTTTAACTTAAAACCTAGGGATATATAGATTGACTTGTACCTTGTACATTGGTTGTCCTCCAAAATGTCTCTGTGAAGTAGATGTTTTTAAGCAAAGGGAACATACTTGAGAATTTGATTTAATTGATCTATGATTCTCACTCATTCACATGCATGGTATTCCTCTAAATATACTAGTTGTCTCTGTAGAGAACCCTCCGTAGTTTTTAAAGCATTTATGAAATGATCATCTAATAATTTAATATATTTTCCATATAAGGTTGTAAAGGAAGTTATGATGAAGGTTCGTGAGTTTAAAGCACAAAATTACAGTAAATAGGTGTCGTATGAGTGGGAATGCAACTTAGAAAAGGATTTAGGTGGGATATTCAATACCATAAAGAGATTATATGAAGTTTCTATGCTCTAATACCATGGATCTAGAACCATGAAGAACTCAATGGAAATTGACACTTAACAAATAAAATGCATTGTAGTAGAAGAATACATGAAATGAAAAAGGTAAAATATATACACATTTTTTATGAGACAAGAAGATACGAAGAAGAGGACAATAGACATCGTGCTACAACTATAAACTAAAAAGGTAGATTATATACTAAATTTGTGTAATATCTGAGAGGTTGGATGTGCTACAAAATTCAAAAATCTCTTATACTTCCTATTCTATCTCTACATGATTTTCTAAATAATATAAGAGCATACCAATATACATGTGTGGATGATAAAGGAATGGTTGAATTGCTACATGAATGATAATCATTCACTTTTAGATGCCCTAGCCTATCTATTGTTATAATTGTGTGACATCAATGAAGATGAGTTTTGAATTTGCGATATGACTACATGTTCTTAGAATGGTCCTTAATCCAATTTTGAAGATGAAACATGGCAGTAACTAGTGTCGCTAGACTACGAGTCCCTTGATGATTAATGATGACTTCATAAACAAAATGTAACCAATGTAGGGGAAGTTAATAATTAGTAAACATGTAATATATTTGATATAATGCTTTGAATATTAACCTATTTTATGTGATAAAAATAGTCTCAAAAAATGAATATTTAATGATTACTTAGAAAAAAATGGTTTAGATATTCAATTGGAAATGGAACATCACATATTGATAATATTTGCAAGTTAAATTGGACATATAATACATTACATGCATTAAAATGTTTTTCAATACAAAAGTAATACTTTGGATTGCAAGTATTCCACGTTGATACCAATTAGGATTTAAAGTAGGCTAATGCTTCATAAAATGCGCTAAATTATTTTCCAATAATGAAA
The DNA here is from genome assembly GCA_019776745.2 of Taxus chinensis. Classification (NCBI taxonomy): domain Eukaryota; kingdom Viridiplantae; phylum Streptophyta; class Pinopsida; order Cupressales; family Taxaceae; genus Taxus; species Taxus chinensis. Next base: position 654,974,892 of record CM034149.1, read on the forward strand.
AAACATTTTTATGATTTAAACCTTAAAATTAGGTGTTTTTATACCGTCCTATTTCTTTAAGGAAGTTTCAAGTTTTGATGAAATCAATGACAATTTTGATTGAAAAGTTACTTCTATCAATAATACATATAATAAATTATTATTAATAAAAAAAGTGTGGAATAGAACCACATCCCATGAGAAGACATTTTTTTGATCCATCAACTCAAGAAATATAAAAAACCATCATTATAATCAACATAATTATAAGTAAGGTGATTAAATTCACTTGATAAAATAATCGTCCACAAACTTTTCAATTAAAAAACATTAGGAAAAGTATCATAAAAAATAACACAAAACCCTCTTAGAATAAACTAAATAAAAAAATCATTTTGGTAAGTTCTTGAGAAATGAGACATAACTCAGTCAGAGGTGGTGCAGGAGTATCTTGTTTGTTGACCTAACCAATGCCATTATGAGTATTTTCATCAATCATTGGTCCCCGCTCCTCAATATTTTATAAATTTTAATTTTATTATTTATCATATTGTTTGGTAGGAGAAATGGCCACAAAATGGAAAGGTCCAATTGAGAGAAAATTCCCACAGAAACGCCACCCACCTACTAGCTCCTACATCTTCACTTCATACCTTCCACTAGTGCAAATAGGAAAGGGCCACCGAGGACGCAGCGATAAATTATTTTGGTTTGGAGGATAATTACTATGAACAAATCCATGACTATGGCCTTGTGAAGATGACAAATGGAGGGAAATTTTTGACAACACCTATCTAATGACACATAGTACACTTCCCTAATGGTTTAGGAGGGTTTTTGTATGCTCCACCTTTGGTCAAATTTTTCAGCTTGCATTTGTATTTGAAGAATATTTTTAGAAATGACTAATATATTGAGAGATACTGAAAATAACTATGAAGATAAAAATGATTATTGATTGCATTATTTATTTCTTTCCAAAGCTAAAAAAGAATTTTAGTGCAAAAAATGCCAAATTTGATTGTTTTGAGCATGAAACATGAGTGAACACTGAAAAGGACCAGTTTCCCTATGAAAACTAGAATGAATGGATAAAAAATAGTGAATCCATCTGCAAAAAAAAAATCATGCATTAAAATCCAAAATATTTGTTTGAATTTTTTTGGATGAGGATATGTTGGACACAAAGGATTAGAAACCAACATGTGGATTAGTCTGGCTCCAATAAGCATTTATTGATAATGAATACACCAAAGGTAATGATATTTTATGGGCTAGACTATAGACTTTAAAAGGTTAGAAAATATGTCTATCCAAGTATATGTAGAGGAATGTAAACCCCAATGAGCATTTAAGGTGTCAAACTGAATGTTTTAAGGAGAAAGTAACATGAAATTAATCTATAACCAACTTGAGGTTTCTACTCGGGGAATAAAGTCTCAACAAGAAACATCCAATATTTTGACCACATCACAAAAATTTGAACCCCAATCTTGTGAAGATTCTCCTTAAGAAAAGTAACTTGAATTTCACCAAAGGATTCAAAATAAACACTATTAATTTTATACTTTCCTTTAATATAATCTCGTGAGTGTTATTTCATAATTTGAAAAAAAAATGTCATTGATATACTTGGCCCATTTTTTGAAAATTTAAAGACTCTTAACTCATTTGATTAAGGAAAAAGGGACACCATAATAATTAAAAATATGGTACCATAAGATGGAATGATTGTTAATTGATAATTTATATCCTAAACCATCCCCACTCTAAATTACACAAGGCCTAAAAAACTCACATGCCATCCAAATGCATTACACCTCAAACGTGCTAGTAATATTAATTAACATATGGGTGTTTACAATATGTTACAACCCTAAATTTTTCCAAAAAAAATCATAGGGAGAACCTTCAGAAACACAAGGGAAAATAACTTGCATGTCTCTTCTCCTTTAGGTTCTCTAATAATTTATTTGATAAAAATGGTATTTCTTTATATTTTAATATCAAATAAGAATGTCCCTCCAACTTCTTTAAGTATCCATCAAGTTTCTTAAGAAAATTTATGAAATTTTTTAGAAAATTCATTTGTTTCCTAGAGGAAGTCTAAAAGGAGGTGTTCTAGCTTCCTATAAACATCCTTGGAAGGTACTTGGAAGGAGGAGTAAAAAATGTGTGTAACTTCAATAATTTTAGAGTAAACATGGAATTTACTAGTTAAGAAAAGTGCTTTGGGAACCCAAAAGGAAATATTATTTTCTAAGATAATTATGAATTGCATGAGTCAATAAGATAGATAGAGATGCTAGAAAGGAAAATTTTATGCTACGAAAAAATTATATTTCTCTCTATGCTAATTCCATTTTCATTCAAAACACTTCAACCATGGGGGAATGAAGTTATTGTACTACTCTAAACACTAGTTTTTCTCCATTGAATTAAGGATATTGAGGAAAACAAAAAAACACAATGCATTACATAAATTCACCACAGAGGACTATTATTCTAAAAGGGTGAGAATGAATTCATTTACAAAGTGACCATTAACCAACTAGTGGGAATATTTAGAGAGGGAGACACATTTAACAAAACCTCTAGAAGTATATTTGGAAAAATATAGTTGAATTCCTCAATTATAAAAACATACAAGATTAGTATAGGGGAAACCCTTGTTAATAAACCTAACAATACTAAAAAGGGAGAATGAGAATCATTGATGGTAATGCAAGTATGTGCATCCTAGAAGAGTGTGTTAAAATTGTACATGGAATTGGGTCCAAGGCTAGGATCCCATGACATGGAAATAATGAATGACCATTTAATTATTTTATAGGTTTTCTCAAAACCAATCTGGAAAAAAATATATCTCTTGTAAAACATTCTAGCCCACTCCATACCTCTAAAAGAGGGACGAAAGCCTCGTAAGTTTATTGATATGCAATAAAATCAGGTAAAATAGAAATGATTGCAATAACTATAGATATTGGATAGCTGAGTACAAATAGAGAATAAGTTACACAAGTGCAATAATAAATATGATTATAGTAGCTTTTAAAATACATCCGGGAAGCATAAATAATGTAATACAAATAAATGTAATTGTTACAACTATGTAACAAATATTCCTGCATGGATATAATAAAACAATACATATGGTTATGCACTCATAACCATATAATAGTAATAACAAACTACCTAGATACCACAGTAAATGCTAAATTAACTTAGGTAAACTATGTTTTACCTAACATACCTTCCCAGAAAATAATGATAATGTTCATGGTGCATTTTTTTCAAATGAAACATGTTTTCTCAAGATGAACTATTAATGGAAAAAGATACATCATTAAGCACATACTTAGAGCATTTGAATATGATTTAATAGGACATTCAAAAGGGTGAATTTCCCTTAATTGGTGGTGAGCTCAGAGTTAACAACTTTTGGAATGAATTTAATTTTTCCTTTGTCAATGAAAGGCCTTCATAAATTATTTTCAACATCTTTGAGATACACATGGTGTAAATATGGGTCAACAGTATCCCATAGGGTTTCATATAACTTACACAATAAACCATGAATATTGGCTTCCTTATTAATTTCTATTATGAGATATCCTAAAGGAGATAATTAATAAAAATAAGGAAATCAAACAAAACCCTTTGGAGAATTAGCAATTTTTTAAGGACCCACATGAAGACACTAGTTGATGGCGTTATCAGAGGTAAAAGAGGAGAGTTGAGTGGAAATGATAGTATGGTAGTGGGAAAAAGTGCATGCAATATTTATTGTGGTAGAGTGAGTCATTTGATTGGCTTAAAAAATGGCCTGTACATTTTCTGCCACTTTCTAAGATTGAGCAAGGGTGAAAATTTCTTTAGAAATCCGATCACCATTTTTTATACAAATGGTATGTGTTTACACCCTAAAAATATAATAGTAGATAGGATGTAAAATATGTTAGAGGTTGAATTTTGTGAATAAATTAATAAACCTTGATTTTACAATTTATAATAAATATTTTAGTACTTACAATTATGATAAAATGATATAACGATTTCTCCAAACATAAGAAAAGATAAATAATTATCTATACATAATGATACAAAAGTGATTTGGGTGTGTAGATTGGGTGAAAAGGATAGTATAAATCTATAAAATTATTTGAATCTAAATATAGAACTGTAAAATGCTTATGTGTAGGACCATACAACTTAGTATGGGGCATAGTACAATTTTAACAGGATCTATACATTTTTGGACCTATGAACAATGGGGTTCTATAACTTCACTTGTTCTTCGCTGGCCTAGAAATGAGTTTCATTATTCATCTCTAGGTCTTGCAAAAATTTCAAATGACTTGTAATGGCCTATAAAAAATAGAAACCCTAGACACCTGTGATAAACTTCATAAAAATATTAGATGAAAAAGGGATAAATCCATGTGTGGGTGAGGCTAGACTACCCTTGACGATTAATTTCTATTGATCCAATCCATATGTTGCACTAATCCCCTCAAGATAAATCCTCATGTATTTCTCCTAGTGTAGGTGAAAGTAGTGCATGCAATCAAATCCAACCCCTGCATATTCCCTTGTGTCTCTTGACACAAATATAATGGGCTAACTATAGGCTAGAAAATGTACCCAGTGTAGTAGTAGTGTGATGTGGTGTGCTTCAAATGTTAATATTGGTATTGGTTATCCCTTTAAGATCTTTGAATATGCTTGGAATGAATTTATTTTTTTAAGACATGGCTCTATGACCTTTGTATTTGCATGCTTGCAAATTGGGGAATCTAGAATCTTGAACCTAGTTTTAGTGATTTAGACCTATGTAGTGACTGCTCTAATCAATGTGTCACTTTTAAAGGAATATTTAGGATAACCTTGAGTGTTTTAGTGTTTATATTTACAATGTATGCTTATGAGAATGTTAGGTGAGTTATAAAGTGTAATTTACTAGCTTATATATGATTTCATAGGTTATATCTTCATAATATGGTTGACCTAGGGAAGATGAACTAACACATATAATATTTTCAATTTATAAAAAGAGTCTTTCGATGAAGAGGTATAAGACCATATAGGTTGACCTAGACCATAGTATGGTGTAACCTTGTTATGTAGTTTCAGAAATGCATCTAGTGACAGAATACATATATTCCAAGAAAGATGCCAAAAGATAGATTATTGTCATGGATAATTAATATTCCATGGATGAATGATATATAAATGTGTATGAATCATCAATTCATGAGAGAGAGAGAGAGAGAGATAAGGATATGTCAATTGAGATTATAATGTGAGAATTTGTACTAACATAGGAGAAAACTCAAACTTGTCCTTGTTAAAGGATAAATTACCAACTTTAAGTGTTTGAATTTCCCTCCTTTAAGTGTGGGATTGAAAATTGCATACTTACATAAAAAAATCCTTATTTTTGCACACACAATTTTTATTTTTTAGATATTTTTTGTCCTTTGATTTTGTGTTGGCACATTCTATGGAAAAACCAACAACATAGACTGTATTTAATGTCCATAAAAGAAATAAAAATATAACCTCTCAAATGTAAAATAAAGATCGTAAATTTAAAATTTTGAAATCAAGCATAGTAAAGAAAATAGATTTAAAGCATGTAAGGAATACACATATTCTCTTTGTGGAGGGGGGACCTTTGGTTCTTGTTATTATTTAGAGGTTATTCTTTGCGTTGAGATTCTGAAGGATTGGGGGTGATAATTCCTTGAGTTTTTCCAAAGGAGAAGCTAAAGTAGGAGTGGAGTTGAGTACACATGACCCAACACTAAAGAGGAGAGGTACCGAAGTACATAATTAAGAGGGAACATAAGTGCACAAAGTATCTATCCAACATGATATATTTCCACACAAAGAGATATATGAAGTCACTTCAATATATTCCAACCCCAGAGACCACACTACTACAAATAGATCTACCCAATTTTGTAAATGTAGGAAAAATTAAATAGGTAATATATTGTCCACGCCCCCATCATGTGCTAATAACTGAGTCTGAATATGTAAATGTTGAATGGTGTAAAGGATAAGAAGGCTCATGCCCCCAAACCCTATATTTGTAACTATATTTGAGTAATGTAATGGGAGAAGGAATGAAGTACTCATGCCCTTTGTATTATATCTTGAATTGTGTCATATGTATATGAATCTATGCTAGAATTCTGTAAATGTCTATAAAAATATTATAATGTTGATTTTTCCTATGATTTTTTTCCCATGGATGGAAATTTATAGGATAGGTTGTATTGTATTATAGTTTCATAGTTTAGTGGATGGTTCTATACCAGTATAAATCCTATCAATTTTCTACATTATTCCTATTTAGGAGGATACGTACCCTGTAAAAAATGTAACTATGTCCATTAATTTTGTGTACTAATTGTGTTTGTGTCCTTATAATATACCCCGAGGAATGCCTTTATTTCAAGGACTGAGTGATAGAATATTTAAGCATGTGACTCAAAATAAATGATGTGTAACCATGTTCAATAAATCTAATAATCTATGTTGGATCACATGGAAGTTTTTAGTGGTGGCCACTGTTGGGATCTTGTTCCTATAAAAGGGGTGCGCGTGGTGGAGACCATGACCCATAAAGAAAAAACAAACAATATTGCTCAAAAGAAATCATGTTTTATAAAATAAATCATAGAGGAAACATTGTAATAAAGCAAGCTAACATAATCAATAACATAGAAAAGAGTCATATCAAGGCATAGATCCACAAACATGATACGCCCACGATGTTGCATGTCAATCATGGTGAAGGAAAACAAGGCACATACAAAGAATTAAGTATATAAGGAAGTATACAATAAATGTCACATATATAATAGGGTGTATAGAGACACAAACAGAGGACACCATAGTGTCATAATAAAATTATAAAGGAGGCATGTATTTCACATACAAAAAATAAATCGAAGTTATGTAAGTATTATAGTAATCAATTAACTGAAACACATAACAAATAGTAGGTAATAAGAACATAGAACAAGATAAGTTAAGGTTGCACAAGACACATGTGTTAGTTATGTCAGTCTAAAAGATCATATACACAATATAATTAATTAAGCATAACGAGGAAGTGGAAAGGAATTGAAATGAAATAAAATCACCTATATATTGTAAGAGATGCCTCCAAATGATCAATGTCACTGGGAAGGGGAAAATTTAGCACTTTTTATCTTGTATCAATTTGTGCATGTCTTAATTCAATAAAAACATCTCTCGTGAATGCATGTGTGTAAAGAGTATATAGAAAAAATTTCCATTTATAAAACCAACATGACTCACAACATATGTAAAGTAAAGAGTTACAAACCAAGTCATATAAATGTCTTGATTTTATATTTTTACAATTATTTGAATGTTTTTGCATTATGTGATTATTTGAATGTTTTCTATTTTTTACATTAGGGAAAGAGGTAGCATAATATATACTCAATGAGGCCTCACTAGAAGGTGAGGTAGACCTATAGGTTGAAGGAGGCTGAAGCCTCAATTGTGTCATAGTAGAAGAAGGATTATCCTATATAAATTGTTTATAAGTCATAGTATAAGTCATATGATACCTAGGATGGAAATAATCATGAGTAGTATGCATACTAGGATACCTAGAAAGAGGCCTAGGAGCTATAGGACCACTAGAAGTAGTATTTACAATAGAATACCTAGCCAGAAACCTAGGAGGGAAAGACCCATCAAAATAAGTAATGTGTATATGTAGTAGATATTGAAGGAGTAATTAATATTTTTAATTAACTTAATTATTGGGATCTCATATGGGATAACCTTAACTGTAACAACTTGTTGATAATATATGAATTTAACACATTGATGCAAGATAGATGGTATAACCTTAAAATCACCTGTTTAATGGAAACATAGACACATATCACGGGATCTAAGAGAATAAGTAACCAAAAAGGGAATAGCTATAGTAGTAGAATAAGTGTAAGTGGTATAAAACATGTCCAAGATTAGTTTTAGCATCAAGGGTTACTTATTTTTTAGTATATCTAAGAGAAACAATAACTTGAAAGTGCACATATTATGAATCGCACAATAATCAATCAAAACACTATATACATGATGTTGACAAAAAAATGAACAAATGCATGGTGTATCCAAAACAAGATCATGAGCCATATCAATATCATCAAAAATAATAACCATCTAATACAGTGAATAATAAGGATACCAATCATAACATCCAATGGATGGTCATAAGAAATTGGGGGCGGTACATCACGATGAATATGGTGGACTTCCAAATTATATTTAGTAGTGTTGCTATTAAGAAGTGGGTCATTGAATATTGTAGCTTAACATTATCATAAATAGGCTTGGAAAATTCAATGGGGAGTGTAGTCAATGGTATTGAAATCAATAATATTGGATACCAAGATGAAGTTTGATGCATCCATTAGTAGAATTTCTAACACATGTATGATGATTTCAATATGAATTAACATTGAAACTCTTACTATGAGGCTTTCTTGTATTGAGCTCAAGAGAAAAAGGGAGAGATACAAGATTTTAATCAAGTAACTAGTTAAGTACTAGGTGAAGTGAACAAGTTAATCGTGCAGATTGTTAACAGGTATCTTGTAACTATATCTTTATGGCTTGGATATAACAATGATAGTAGCTTTAGGATCAAAAATTTGTCATTATAGTTTCCTTTAAAAGTGTGGTTTTCTTTAAACATAGGATTAGATGTACATTAGAAACATATTTGAGCTTGTTCATGACGAGGAGCTTAGATTCACACTCTTTTAGGGTATGACATACATGATCAAAGGAGAGAAAATTTTCAAAGATAACCCATTCTTAAAAAGGGGAAAAAAGGATTTTATTGAAAATATATCAAAGCTCACCATGGGATAAAAAATTGTTCATCTTTGTAAGCATAGTCTTGTAATACAGAACATAATCATTAATTTGATCATTAGAACCTTGTCACATATTAGATATTTAAGCATAAGAAATATTTTTCCCAATACTAATAGAATTGTACAAGAAAATGATTAGCTACATGTATAAAATCCCTAATTAATGAATGGAAAGATCATAGAGAGATTGTGAATAAATATCCTTGAGGATCTTAGGAAAGAGTTTGGTAAATAATGTGGCGTCGTAAGCATAATATATCAAAGAATCATATAACGTACAAAGGTGATATCCAAGATCACATTTTGCATCAAAAATAGGAAGCTTAGGTGTGAAAAAACCATAAGCAAGGAGTGTAAAGAACTTCAACTGAAAATGGGTGGTGAAGTAATTGAATAGAATCCAAGACATGAGAAGAGGTAGAGGTTCCTTGTTGTAATTGAAATATTTGAGCTTGAAACCTATGAACGAGGGTTTTAAGAGCTAGTGTGCTAGAAAAAACAACATACGAGCCACTATGAGTGTATATAGTAGATGTAGAAATATACATGGAGATAGGCTTAGACATATTAACATTTTGAGGTGGGGCACGAGTTGCCCCAAAATATATGGGCACTATAAATTTATAAATAATGCATGTATCCATAGTAGAATATGTAAGAGTAGACTCAACATTTGTGGACACTGGGGTATGCTTGAGTTGATCCCAATCAATATATAAAAGAGAATCAATGTGATGAGGATTTTCTTGAAAAAATCAAGTGAAATAGAATTACTTATATTCAAGAAGGACGTGATATGAGTATCAGATTCATGGCAAGAGCCCTCGCCTTAAGGATTCTCAATAATGATAGTAAATAATGTGTGAGATAAATTATCATTAGTATAATAAATGTGGTCATAAGTATTGGGCACTATAGTATCTTGATGTTCATCAAACTTCTCAAATCTAATGGAAGTTTGAGCTATTGGAGGATGAGATAGAAGGAAAGTAGAGTCATAATATGGGTTCCCTTTATCAAATGAAGTATGAGAATGAACATAATTAAAGGGATGGTAGCCCATACTAGACTAAGGGTGGGAACATTTAGGCTTGAGGAAAATAATATAAAATATTTGAGAATTCATGATGATACACAGAAAAATCATAACCTAAAGCAAAGAAAAGGATCATGCACCAACTAAATAAGGTAAAACCCTAAGGTATCTAGGGTTTAAGTGATATATTGGAAGCAAATTAATTTCACCAAATGTTTAAAACCTAAAGACATAATAGGATTGATGATCTAAGATATGTTACAGGCTGAATATTATGAATAAATTAATAAACATTAATCATCCAATTCAGAAGAAAACTTTTAATACTTGTAACTATGATAAATATATATATTGCTTAAAACACAAGAAGATATAAGTAAAAAAGTGATTTAGGTGTGTAGTTTGTGTGAGAAAGCTACTGTGGATTGGAAAATGCTTCATCTATGAATCTATAACTTAGTATGGCATGTAGTACGACTCTAAAATACTCTAAATAGTTTTGGACCTGTGCATAGTTGGGTTATGTAAATTTTCTTACCCCTTGTTGGCTCATAATTGAGTTTCATTTTTCATTTCTAAGTCTTTCACAAATTTGAAACCACCTATAATAGTCTGTAACAAATAGAAACCATAAGCACCTACAACAATCTTCATAAAATCATTAGAAAATAATAGGATAAATCTATGTGTGGGTGGGGCTAGACTTCCCTTGACAGTCAACTCCTTTTGATCTAATCTAGGTGATGTATGACATTCCCTCCGGTAGGAAAAATAATCATGTAGTTCTTCCAGTGTAGGTGCAAGTAGTGTATGCAATCTAAGCCAACCCCTTGTGTATGCCCTCGTGTCTCTTGAAACAAATATAACATGATAACTATAGAGTAGAAAATGTACCCACCATGATAGTAGTGTGACGTGGTGTGCTTGAAATGTTAATATTAATTTGTTTTGTGCATTGAAGACATTTTATAATGCTTGGAATTACTTTATATTGTTGGGACATGGATCTCAGACCTTTGCATGCTTATAAATGGAGGAAGATAAACTCTTGAATATAGTTTGAGTGCTTTATAAATGCATAATGGCTACTTTGATTGATTTGCAACTACTTTCGGAAGAATTAGGAGATCATTGAGTGTTTTATTGTTAATTTTTGAAATGCATTATTATGAGAATGTTAGGTGAGTTATTAAATGTAATTGAATTTATTATATAAGAATACATAGGTTATACATTTTCAATATGGTTGACCTAAGGAATATGATATGGTGCATATAATATTTTTAATTCATAAAAAAAAATCATTAGATGAAGAGTTATGAGACCGTACAGGTCGGCCCATACCATAGTATGGCTTGGACCTATTATATAAGGTCTCAGAAAAGAATTTAGTAATGAAATAGCTAGAGTATGGGAAATATTCATGGAGATAAATTATTACTCTAGATAATTAATATTGCATAGATGGATGACAAAGTAATGTGTAGATATCAACAAGTCATGATAAAGATAAGGGTATTTCAATTGGGATTAGAATGAAGCCATTTGACTTAGTTTAGGAAAAAAAGTAAAACTCTTCATTGTAAAGGATAAGTTACCAAAATCGGGTGTCTACAACACAAAAATATATTTGACCACCACAAGCTCTATAAGCCTCCTCCACTTGATTTTATTCCTCCACGTAGTTTCCTTCAATGAAGGTTATCATTAAAATGATAGATATCAAGTTCATATGTGTAATGCATAGAATCACACAAAGGGCTTAGTTAAACTTATAGTTGAAATATTAATTTAGAAAAATAATGGGCATTCTAATACAATTTAAATTAAGTAAAACCTTGAGTTTTGAATGCAATTGAGCAATCTAAGTACAGAAAAATATTAAGTATGACATATAAAAAGAACAAAATCAAAGATACATGATGACATGCGATGAAACAAATGCTCAAATGTTAAATAGAAGGATTTACCATCATCAAGCTCCTTAGAAAAATATTGGGTCTAAAAAGGTTCTCTATCCATGTTAAATAAGGGGAGATGGATTCAAGTAAAAAAAATATGAGGAAAACTATATCAGGACTGAACATATTGTGGGATATGAATCTGTCTGTAAATTAATGTGTCAAGATCAATTTTTTAGTGTAGGTTTCTCTAGATCTATATTTCTAACTTCTGGAACTAGGATATTGCAATGAATTTGTGATGTAGCTAAATCACATTATCCTTTTTCAATCCCTATATTTTTCCCATAAAGATGAGAAACCTTAAAAGGTGTTAGCATTTTTGGTTGGAATCAGGGAAAGTTTTAAGGGCCCCTCCAAAAAAATCCTTTGAAAATATTTGGCGAATATGTGAAAATTGTCTTTCACATAAATGGCGAATATCAAGACATCACAACATCACTATTAAATTGTATCGGACTGTAGATTTTTTATATGCTACTGGGCAGTAGCATATTTTTTATGCAACCGACCGACAACATACAATATGGTGTAGGTCAATAGCATAAAAAATGCTATTGGCCGACAACATATAGTTATGTTGTTAGCCTGTAGCATAAAAATGTTGTCAGACGGTAGCATTTTTTATGCTACTGACTGACAGCATACTATATGTTGTTAGCCAGTAGCATAAAAAAATGCTACCAACTGACTAAATTCAGGTGAATTTTGTGAATTTCTATTTCGTAGGAATGACGAATTGACCTCTAAAATTAGCTTGTGCCCAGAAAAATTTGGTAAACTGGTCCTAACTTGTACCCTAAAAATTCACAAATTTCAAAATTTAAAAAACGTAATATTCGTGAATTAACTAATATTTGCCACTAAAATTTTCCCTGGTTGGACTAGCCATAAACACCCCCCAAAGTCTATGATTTTCCTACCTAGCACTGCTTTAAAGAGGCCTCAAAACCTTGTAGTTATCCCACATACCTATGAACAAATGGAACTAGAAATAAATAATAAATTTGCTTAATATTAAACCTTTAATTTGACTTTGTCACTTTACAACATGAATTTTGACCTCTTTATGCTTTTAGAAGATTCATATCTTTGTGTCTAGTTTCTCTAAGTGATGGAGTGATGTCTAGGTATATCCTAGATAAATTCAATGGATCATGATTCCTTTACTTAAATATATGACCTTCCAGTAGTTTTATCACTCAACCAACCATAAAATCCTAATAAGGACAACTACAACAAATCACCTATTTAGAACTATGACCATTAGTGAGGTGGAGAAACTTTTTGTGACACATGGACTTGTTCGTGAAACTTATAGTTTAAATGTGTGATGTTTGTGTACAATACAATTCAACTTATATATGAACTAAAATAGTATTGGTGATGTAAAATTACAGAAAAGATTCAATGTAGTATATTAGAGAGTGTTCAAAAGAGGAAAATATGTGTGAATAATATTAATTATGTACTTATGGACCAAGTGTTTTTACAGAAATAAAAATGTACTTTTCAAGTTTCTCAAACCAAATTTAGGCTACTATAGATTGCCCTATTTTAATTCAGTATTGAAAAATGTTGGATTAAAAGGATAATGGAATGAAAAATTTAAATATATTTATCATAAGTTATTGTGATTAAAAAACCACATTTTTTTATCCACGTATGAATGTATACAAAACACAAACTAGAAGTTGATAAAAAATCAATAAAAATATATAAAATTTGAAATATTAAAATTTCCATAATTAAATGTCTTAAACACTCTTAATAAATGAGTATAGAAATAACTACACATGATTGGTATATTGAACCATGTTTTCATAGTTGTAAAAATCATTTGGATAATATGTTTGGGTGTATATGCTCTCATCGGAGTAACTGTTGAAACTTGTTATATTGTGGTGTCCCTTATTGAGAAATGCTAAAATATTTGCACAAGAGTTACTGAGAGTTGACCATTATCAAGGAGAATATCATACAAGCTACACCTAGTATAGAGATGTTATTTTATCAAGTTAGAGGTCACATAAATGTTCTCATGTAGAACAATTACCTAATCAAGGAAGAGGTCAAACAAAATACTCATGGAGATATTGAATATTTTTTAAACATTGTAAATGTTATTGAGGTCAAATATACTCGAGGGATATAAAGACAGATAAAACTTAAAGGCTACAAAGGCCATACTCAAAGTATAAAAAGGATAAAATCAAGGGATACTAAGGCCAATATATTCACTTGATATTACTGAGGGAAAATGACTATGTAGGGCTAATGCTTTTAAGTTTAAGAAATTACAGAGAAGTTATAGAGGTTAATATGACTACGTAGGAAAAAAGATATATTGGCAATACAACTACACAAACACTACAAAGGACATGGTATCTCATTGCAAATGAAGTAAACAAAAATTTTGAATTCATTGATCTATCTTTAAATTATGTAAAATCTTGAAAAGGGCCAGCAAATACTTTGAAAGGCTGGGCTAAAATTTGAATGTCTTGAAAAAGTTATGTAAAATCTTGTTAAGTGTAGCTAGGATTGGTATTGGTAATGTTGAAATTCATATAGAATGTCAGTCAGATTAACTAGATATGAGTACTCTACTAAAATATATGAAATAATCCCATTATAGCCCCCCCAGTTGAGGGAGGAGAAGGGGCACCTATTTATTTCTCGTCTCAAAATAAAAATTGAAAAGCACATATGTTAAGTATATAGAGATAAACCATATAGAGCATGTATATAAGACATATGGATTTGTGATGGTAAAAATATATCATATAAACAATAAATTATGAACATCCAAGACATAATGATAAGTGAAAATAATCATAAACTGAAACAAACATTCAACAAATCACAACATTTAACCACATTGTCATATATAGAATATGTATGATAGAAATCATGGCAACATCAGTATAATTGTAGTAACATAATATTGAAAAGGAGGTATATGTGATATATATCACACCAATACACACATGTAATTATGAAATAAGATCATGATCAATAAGCACAAATATAAAACACAACTTGGCACAAACCAATAGATTCAATAACAAATAGATACATAACATATCAATACATGACACAATTAGGCCTAACATGAATAAACTTGACAAGAAAATGATGCAATGTTGTGATGACTTGATAATGTAATAAAAAATTAGTACCAATAAAATTCACACACTAAGCACACAAGTAATCAATAAACGTGAAGCATGTAATAGTTGTAAACCCAGTCATTCATAAACTTGCTAGAATTAGTAAAAAATATAAATAAGCATGTTCATCAATTAGTAATAAGTATGTTATAATCAGTAGTCATTAAGCATTATCTAATAAGTAATATATGCATCATATAAATAAACAATGTCATAATCAATTAAGAACATAATATACTATTCATAATAAAACATATGTGAAATACATAAGCTAGAGAAAAACATGTATAGGCAATCTTGGTATTTTTTTATACTATCACTGGACTAGCATAGAAATATATAACCTAAAAATAGTTCAGGATACACTATTGTAGATATACCCCTATGTGGAATAATTTCCCTTAGGGTAATGGCGGAGGTAAAGCCTAAGTATTGTGTATCATGATCGTGTTATAACTTGTATGTCCTACATAAAACCTCATCATGTGGATCATCAAAATCATGTACTTTTTAAAATAGACACATGAATGATAAAAGCACGGAAAACAAGCAATCCAAAAGTAGGACCTATTTTTTGAAAAATTTTTATTTTTTTTCCTTTCTTGAATATTTGAATTGTTTTATATTTTATTGAAGTATATGAGAATCATTGATCAAAACAAAACGGATAACGTTGCAAAGAGTAGAGAAAAGGAAGGGTCCCTAAATTCATAACAATATTTTCAAAGCATAATGTTACAACAATTTGTATAAAAATGTAGTCTCAATGAGGTTTGTGAGGGAAATGTGATATGTCCCATTCAAAAAATCAGTATCAAGGAGAGATGAGGAGAGAATGGAAGAAAAATTATATGCCTCCATATAGAAAAATCATTCTCATAAAATTTGTAAAAAAAACAATGGTGATGTGCCCTCAATGGAAATGTATTCAAGTATATAAAAGGGTGTACTAATGTGTGTGAAGGAATAGTTAGATATGATCATGTACGCTTGATGTGTGTCATGAAATAGAAAATGATACACAATATAGAGATATGGTTAAAATGGTATGTCAAACGAGGTGTAACATGCCTGGAAAAATTTATAACAAGTCATACTATTGTTACAAGATTTACATGAGGATTCCATTAGTGATAAACTAATATGGATGTCTAGATTGAGAAACAATCGGAAAAGTAAGGGTCAATGTTGTAACAATCAAGTAAAATCCAAGGGATTCAGAAAAAATAGTTCATTTGAATTCATATGTACTGAGTTCGTAAGTGAAAATCAAAAGAATAGACAACCACTTCAAGGAGAGGAATCAAGAAATGAAGTAAACAAACAATAAGAAGTTAGCATAATAAAAATCTATACAAAGTAAGAAGCTATATAAGTAAAAAAAAATAAAAGATAAATTATGGTAGGTTGTGAGTGATGAATTTATGATGCCATGAGTGGAAATTTTGATATGAGTTCATGGAATCAATTAGTGCAAATGGCACACAATTTGGTAAGGAATAAGAGTAGTAGACATGGTCAGAGTTAGAATTCAGATAGATTGTCTCATGAGTATACCAAACATAAATCATCAACTCCAAAGTATATTCTATATTTATGATGTGATTTGATAGTTTGAGAATCATTTGGATCAAACAAGAAAGGATAACGGTTGCAAAGTAGAGAAAAGGAAGGGTCCCATAAATTCCATACCATATTTTCAAAGCATATGACACCAAATTTGTAATAAAAATGTAGTCTCAATGCAGGGTGAGGGCAAGTGATTATGTCCCCATAAAAATCAGTACTCAAGGAGAGCGATGGAAATATATGCCTCCATAGAAACAATGCTCATAAAATATTTGTAAAAAAAAACCATGGTTGCATGCACCACTCAATGGGAAAGATTCAAGGATATAAAAGGTCTATGTGTGAACGGAATGGTAGAATGATCATGTAAGCTTGATGTGTGTCATGAAATAGAATTGAAAACCACTATAGAGATATGGTAACCTGGTATGTCAAAACGAGGTGTTACATTGCCTTGAAAAATTTTTTATTTTAACAAGTCATACTATTGTAAAAGCTTACATGAGGATTAGGGCTTCATTATGTGATAACTAATATGGATGTCTAGCATGGGATAAACAATCGGACACAGTTAAGGTCAATGTAACACATTCAAGTAAAATCCAAGGGATGGAAAAATAGTAATTTGAATTCATATGTCATGGTCGTAATTGAAAATCAAAAGAATTAGAAACAAACCAAGGAGAGTAATCAGAAAAATTAAGTAACAAACAATTAAGAGAAGTTAGGCATAATAAAAAATATCAAAGTAAGAAGCTATATAAAGTAATAACACCTAAAAGATAAACATTATAGGTAGGTTAGGAGTGATAATTTATGATTGCCATCGATGGAATTTGTCATATTGAAGTTCATGAATCCATTAGTGCCAATGTCACACAATTGGGTAAGGAATAAGAGTAGTAGACATGTCAGAGTTAGAATCAGATAGATTGTCTCATGATATACCATAACCTAAATCATCAACTCCAAAGGATATTACTATATTTTTGATGTGATTGAATAGTTTGAGAATCATTTGGAATCTTATGTATTTTGGGAGAATTCATTTGTTTCATTCATAGGACACACTTGTACAGTTGTCAGTGATTAGAAAGGGAAAGGATGAACAGACAGTATAGGTTTTTCTGAAAACAATTGTTATTAAACAGTGTAGGATCAACTTTAGGAGGCCACTTACATAATAGAGACTCAAGGATAGGTCATAAAAAAATAGTGGTGTTTTTGTACCAAAATTGAGTTGTAAACATTGTTCTTGTGTAGGTTGAATAGTATAATTACATGTAGATTTGAATGTGTTTTATCATTATGTTGCATAGATAATCACAGGAAAACTATGTATTATGGCATTCCTGGTTGTTTTACATGTAGTCAAGTATCTATGTAAAATGGAAGGTGTTACATCCTTTTTTAGATTAAGTAATCTAATGTTAGTGAATTAAGTACAACTTAAGGATTGTGTAAGGGGATACATGGGTTATCTTGATTCAATAACTAAACATTAATCATAATATATAAGAACAATGCATTAAAGCTTACATGAATGATAAAAACTTGAAAACACAAGGGATGAGTACCAACTCAGCTGGGTGATTATAGATGATTATGGGAAGTTTTGAGTGTGTAGACTACTAGAAGTGAGATAACATAACCTAATAATGCTTTGTCTTGGAACGTGACTAGAAATTGAACTTGCAGGGGATTGACAAATATTCCACGAGCATCTTATGGTCTTGAGCCTACTATTAGGTCTTGGAACGAATTGGATTCTGGCCTCTAACTTTCTCGGAGCATTTCCTACGTGAAATGTTTGTCAAACATTTAAACCCTAATGTAGGTCATGTTGAAAATCCTTTTAACATTCTCAGTAAGTATCCAACCTTTGCCTGGTGAGGGAAAACCTTGCAAAACAAAAAATTAGTTAGGTTTTAAGCACCAGTTCACCACAACTGTTAGCACTACTACAAAATAGGCCTCAAACCGCATGTTGTTCTCCACCTAGCATGTGATATCTAAATGAATGCAACTATAATACAACTTATTTGAAAATTCTCGAGTTGAGTTTGGCTCTTCCTAAGAATACTTGGAGAAGGGGTGTTTGAGTGCTGTAAAGAGATATCTCAACTTCTTGAATTGATATGATGCTTCCTACCTATAGTGATTACTACCCTAATAAGTGTGCATCAACTTTTGTAATATTTAGAGATCCTTGGGTGTATTTGCGAGAGTAGCAAGTGATTGTATTAATAGTGACATATGATATTAGGTGTTGTATAAATGAGAGATTCTATATTACTTTATATATGGTTGCAAAGGAAAAAATTATCAAAATAATGTTAACCGAGGGAGGGAAGTAAAGGACTCATCGAAGAATGTGAAACTGAATGCAAAAATGGAGGATTATGGTGTGAAATTCTAATATTATTATTTTTGATTGATAAAGCGGGTTGAAGGGACTTGTTCCCTATTTAAAAAATTGGCCTAAATACCCGAGAAAAATTAACTTGAACAGCTAGCCTAAATCACCAGGTTACAAGCCAAAGAAACTTATTAACTACGAAAACTAGTAGCTACTATTTCCTCTGGTGGGGAAAGACGTCTTCAATATTACTCATTCGACCCTTTTTTCTTGTTCTTTAATTTATGCCACTCATCAATCCCTGCTACAATGTTAACAAAAGATCCTGAGGCTTCATAGGAAACCAATGATTTTTATGATAGGGATCTTGATCAAAACCCAATTTTATGAGAGAATGACCCCTTTCCGTTTTGCTAACCCCCATAGTCCCTTGAGGCTCTAGAGATATTCC